>CM044011.1:76583519-76638519 GCA_024085815.1 Flaveria linearis | reverse complement strand
ATGAATTAACTTATTCACTTTTTTCCCTCGTAACCATCACATTGTCAAACACTATAAAATGACTTTTTAACTTTTTAAAATTTAATAAGTTAAAAAGTAAGTAAAAAACACCGACTATGTGAAAGGCACTTTTAAAAAGTCATTGTTTGGTAGAACTTGTCATTTCATTTTTTGTTACGAAAAGTAAAAGGAAAAGAGAAACTTTCAAGATTATTATTTAAATAGTGGGTCTTTTATATATTGGTCGCTTATTGCAAATATATATAAAAGAAGGTTTACAAAAAAATATACAAAATATTGGATGGTTTTTCAAATGACACGACACGTATATACCATGTGTCAATATAAGTATATAACTACCCACTTATGTTGGACACACTATGGGTTAGAAATGAGGTAAGGCTAATTGCATACGAAAAGTAATTACAACAGCAAATCATATATACCATAAAGTTAGAAACACCGTCATAACTCAAAACTATAAGTTAGAACTCACTATAATGAGCAAAACATGTCATTTTTTATGTGTTAGATACACCATAAATAAAACTTCATATAAGTAGCATTTGTTTCCTATATGAAGCTAATATCCTTAATTTTTCTTTCATTACAGATGCCAGTTATTTAGTAAATGGTTATTTGGATACAGTTTTAGACTGTATCCCTACCATGTGTGGTATACGTCTAAAAGATATCCCATCGTTCATTAGAATTATCTACCCTGGCGATGACTACATGGTTCAATTTTTTTATTCAAAAGTGAAGAGAGCGAAAAGAGCTTCCGCGATCATTTTCAACACTTTTGATGATTTGGAACCTGATGTTTTGGAGTCACTCGCTTCGATGTATCCCCCTTGTTATGGGATAGGTCCGCTACATCTACTCGAACAAAATGTTACTGATACGTCTCTTGCATCCATTAAATCAAACCTTTGGAAAGAAGAACATGAATGTTTAAAATGGCTAGACTCCCAAGCACCATCATCAGTTATTTACGTCAACTTTGGTAGCATTGCAGTTATGACACCACAACAACTGTCTGAATTTTGTTGGGGACTAGCAAAGAGTAACTATCCTTTCTTATGGATAATACGGCCTGACCTGGTGATTGGTGATTCAGCTATGCTCCCACCAGAGTTTGTAAAGGAAACAAGTGATAGAGGGATGTTGGTTGGATGGTGCCCCCAAGAACAAGTTCTAAATCACCCGTCAATTGGAGGGTTTTTGACTCACAGTGGATGGAATTCAATGATCGAAAGCATTACTTGTGGCGTGCCAATGATTTGTTGGTCGTTTTTTGCGGACCAGCAACGAATTCTTGGTGGAGTTGCAACAAATGGGGTGTCGCCATGGAGATTGATAATGATGTAAAGAGTGATGAAATTTCAAAGCTAGTGACTGAGTTAATGAAAGGAGGAAAAGGGAAGGAAATTAAGAAAAATGTCATTAACTTGAAGAACAAAGCTCGGGAAGCATGCACGTCTCCTTCGGGTTCATCCATGGCTAATTTGGATAAACTTGTTGAGTTGATGCATACATTTTCAAAATGATTTGCTATGTATTATTACATTTTCAAACTTGTTGAGCTTATTTATTCTCTGTATCACAAGATGATAAGAAACTCCTTTCTTGCATCATTCATATATATGATCCCTTATAAGAGCTCTTCATAAGATACTTGAAATCACATCTCCAATTAATTAGTATTTTGTAACATTTTATTTTATTTTTTAGTTTTGATTATACTTCTTTTTAATAAGCATTATATAAGTTTTATTCTTACCGATTTTTATAAAATACGAATTTTTATATTTTTCAATAAAACTACTAAAATTTCCTTCTTCATAGTGTTTTATACCATTTAGCCCGTTATTATTCTTTATATTATTTTACGTTTTTGGTTTTTTATTTTTATTTCTATTAATACGCTATATGTCTTTTGTTTTAATGTTTTAAATCTTTATGGTTATTTTTAAATAAACTTTGTTTTACTCTTATACTTCATACCCAAGCTAAATTATAAAATAGATGGTGGTCAATTATTTCGCAACAACTTTTAAATTCCAAACATACCATTTAATTTGTCATGTTTATTTTTATCCATATTTTCTTATAAATTTAATTGAAAATCAACGTCACGGAGAGCAATTAACTAGCCGCAAGTATATATACATTTACAAAATGCTAATTAACAGTAACCATTAATATGTACAAGTCCTTGTCGCAAAAACCTTTTGGCGAAACGTCAAACTTTTAGTCAAAAAACAGGTGATCATACAAACCTTTGCGAAACATCTACCGATGTATTGGCAAAAGCGCCGACGGACATACAAACGTTCCAATCGATCGGGCGTTCATGACTTTTTGAAAAACGTTATAACTTAAAAAAAGTTAATAGGATAAAAGAAATTAAGATTTCAGAAAAAATAATCTTGGCTACCTACCCAACACAATGCATGTGGGTTTTTAAAAATTAATTTGTTTAAATCTTTGTTAGGTCGTTAGAATGGTGGGAAAGATGATGATAATTTCTAAAGGAATGGGCTAAATGTACGTTCCTTCGTTATATTTATTTGTTACCCCATTACTTCATGTTGTGCATTAATTATATTTCCTCCTTTCATACTAACATAAAAGTTGATTTTTGGATTTGACATTTGAAGAGTGTATATTAATTAATTAGAAAATTATCTAGCCAATCCCTTTTAATCATGGGAGTTTCGTTAGGCAGTTTCAAATCATTGTTGGTACATACACGAAATGTTAAAGTGATAGGAAAAACCACCCGACCATCAAATCAAAGTGAGACGCACCATTAAAATGCTATAAATATAAAAATAATGTTTTTGTTTTCTGATATATAACGCTATGCGGCGAACAATTCACGGCTCATGTCGTCAGCCATCTGACTACGATTCCACGTGTGGAACACCACCCTTGTCATGGTGTCGTCCATGGTAATGGGCTGTCATTGTATCGTGGCTAACGGTCTTACCCCCCCCCCCCCCAACCAACAAAAAAAAACAACTGTCACACCCCGACCGACGGCGGAATCATCGGAGCGGACGAGGGAATGATTGATTGTTCATAACTCATGATTGTCTAATAGTGAAAATAATATTAAAATCAGATTACAGGACAACATGAATTTAACAGATACAAATACAAAAGTTAAAATCACAAATAGTAATTGTCTTTTGTTTTGACTAAGTCCAGGTCTTATATGAGCATGTAGAAGTCCACTAACTTGCTTAACCTGAAATCATGTGAGAAAATAAAGTCAGCTAACGAATTAGCTGGTGAGTAATCATAGTTTTGAGTATACATATAGATTGATTGATTGATTGAGAATAATTCAATTCACAAGGTAACGTTAAGACTTATATTGCAATAGTAAAGCATATAGATAAACTGACACAATAACAACCCCTTGACTTGACACTTGCAAATAATAGACTCCACACATACACCATAGTTTAACTCCTGCCTCTGGCACAATCACCACTCGACTATTCATATGGGGTGGGTTATCCAAACCAGTAGATCTACATTGTTGCCAGGATTGATTGATTGATTGAATTAGGGTTTTGCTGTCGTCCAGTTTATCACAGTATGTTCACATAATTGCAAGTAATAACATAACCTGTCTTGAACTGAATTTAGAATGAAATAACAATAGAATATCATGGTTGAATATATTGTATCACATGATTTCCCCCAAATAGGAAATGATATAAAAAGGGGATATGAATACTCACTTGATTGATGAGATTAGAATCTGGATGTGATAGATTAAACACCAACGACTTCCTTACGATTAACCTAAGGAACGGTGTCTAGAATTAGAATAATAATGATTTGGGAATTAGGGATGTATTAGGATTTCCATTTGGTTTTGAATGGTAGTTTAAATTGATTAATTTTATTTGGTTAAAATTGTTTGAAATAATTAAAATGAGTTTATTGAAATGATTATGGTTAGAATTTTAAATTAAACGTATCAATACGCGTAACCGTTTGTTTTATTGTGAAAGTGTGGGAAAATAAATAATTAATTTTATTAATTAATTATATGTTAATTAATTAATATATTTAATTATTTAAATTATTAAAAGAAATGAAAACGTTTTTGGAATGATCTAAATATAAAATTTTTATATTTAATCATGATTTAAACAATAATAAATATTATTTAAATAAAATAAAAGTAATTTAGTGTCGAATAATAATTTAATAAATTAAATTATTATTTAAAGTTCACTTTCGTATAAATAATTTTGTATTATTTGTAATTTTATTTATTTAAAACATTTATTAAAATCGATAAAGTGTTAAAATAAATTTCAGAAAAATAATTTTAGTTGTTTAAAAATTTTAATGTTTGTAAAAACATTTTTATAATTTTTACAAATTTTTTATAATTTTTAGAGGCTCAAAAAGAGGTTTTAAAAAAATGTGTAGGTGACGGGTCTCGAACCCGAGACCTTAAGGTTAGAGTTTGAGTGTGGAACCGGTAGACTAAGGCCTCAGCCGCGAGAGAGAGTGGTTCCTAATTGTTTTAAACATCAGTTACAGAACCCCCAATTTTGCATATGAGCCCTAGATCGAATCAACCCAAATCGATCCCTAATTTGATGATGTTTACTGTAATAATCATAGGGCTTTGATTGCCCGTGTAAATTCGAGTATGTATATACGTTCAATTACCTATATGGTGACGGATTGAAGATGAACAGAATGAAGAACAGACCCGCGACAGTGTACAATCCGAACGATGCTCAAACAGTGATAATAATCGAATTAAACTTGAGGTTAGCTTCGTATGATGATCATGAATAAAAGCCCCTTATTAGTTCTTGTTAAAATCGATCAGAGGTGAGGTTTACATTGAGTTGCAGGTCGACGGTTTCGAGGGATTCGAGTGGTGGATTTATTGTGTTTTAGATCGAATTGAAACTGAGGATCGATTGGTAACAGATATACAATCGTTCAAGTTGATTTAATTGAATTATCATTGATTGTTAGTGCGATTCAAGGCTGGAAAAGTGACCGAAAGTTGGGGATGGGAATCTGATCCAGATCGCACATGATTTTTAAATTGTTTTTGGTGATTGGGTTCGATACTTACACGTGATGTTGTCGGGAGAGGTTATTTGTGTTAAAACCGTTTAGTTTTGGGTGTTTGAAAGTCACCGGAGCATGGCCGGAGGTGGCCGGAGAACGGCAGTGGGTCGACGGGGAGGGAGGTTTGGGATTTAAAAAAATTACACATTGGGTCCCTGTGGTTTCATTTTGTTATCATTTTATGTACAAAAGTTTCTTTTAAAGTTTCATAAATTACCAATTAACCCCTGGACTTTACCATTATAATTATTGTTATTATTATTATTATTATTATTATTTTGATTATTATTATTATTATAATTATTATTATAAGTGTTGTAATTATCAACATTCTAACAAAAATTAATATGTATATTTATATATTTTTACTGAAATACGCGATGTTACAGTCTCCCCTGCTTTAGGAAATTTCGTCCCGAAATTTGTTCACGAGGAGGCTGAAACGAAAAGATGCGGGTACTTGGATTTCATTTGGTCCTCATGTTCCCAGGTGAATTCTGAGCCACGTTTAGATTCCCAGCGGACTTTGACAATCTGTATTCGGCTGCGTTTGAGTTGTTTGACTTCCCGATCCAAAATTTCCACAGGTTTCTCAATAAAGTGCATAGATTTATCAATCTGGACTTTGTCGAGTGAAATGTGGAGATTTTCATCGGCAAGACATTTCTTGAGGTTTGAAACATGAAACGTCGGATGTATATTGCCGAGTTCTTGGGGTAGTTCAAGCTTGTAGGCCACCTTCCCAATTCGCTCGAGCACTTTGAATGGACTCACGTAACGAGGTGCTAGCTTCCCTTTCTTTCCAAAGCGAATCACTCCCTTCCAAGGTGATACCTTAAGAAGTACGAGATCATCGACATTGTATTCCATGGGTTTACGTCTTTTATCAGCATAATGCTTTTGACGATTTCTAGCAACGACCAAGTTATCACGGATCTTATTAAGTTTGTCGGTTGTTTCTTGTATCAATTCTGGACCAGTAATCTGTGATTCACCAACTTCAGACCATACAAGGCCTCAAATGGTGCCATCTGGATGCTGGTTTGGTAACTGTTATTGTAAGCGTATTCGATCAACGGAAGATGAGAATCCCACGATCCAATGAAATCAATGACATAAGCCTGGAGCATATTCTAGAGGGTTTGTATCATTCTTTCAGTCTGACCGTCGGTTTGCGGTTGATAAGCTGTGTTAAGATTCGGTTGAGTTTCGAGATGGTTTGTATCATTCTTTCAGTCTGACCGTCGGTTTGCGGTTGATAAGCTGTGTTAAGATTCGGTTGAGTTTCGAGAGCTGATTGGAGATTTTTCCAGAAATGGGAGATGAAGTGACCATCACGATCAGAGATGATATCTTTACTTAACAATAGATTGTTTAGGAGAACTACCATCACGTAAACATGTTTTGATGATAACTCACAATGAAAGTCGATAAATAAGGAATAAATGATTTGATGTAGCTAGACCGAGTTAAAAACATGAGAATAAAGGAAAGAAATCGATTTAAGAATTTAAATGCTCCAAGTTGGAATCAAAATCAACCTAAAACGATCAGGTCTCTGTTCAAGTTCAGAGATCATGCTTTGGCTTGATAGGTCGAAACACTAACATTATTTCACCCTTCAAGTTACTACATGCGTCTCGTCACTTGATTACAACCATGGTAAGTTGGAGATCAAGAAATGAGAATAGTCCTCAAGGTATGGTTTTCACCCCTAACTTAATGGTGTACTCTCAAGGTATGACCACTAACTTACCAATCAAAAGTTCAATATGAGAATCTTCAGAAATAAGACGAGATAACTCACCATTAAGGTAAGGAAATCACTCCTATCTTAACGATGAATTTTTACAAAAACAAAATATGATAAGATAGACTTCTTCATCAAAATCCAGAATTCACTCCTACTTTGATGAAGTCGTTTCATTTGAGAAAATGCAATCCATAAGAATGATATTATCATCAAGGTATGAATTTCACGCGTATCTTGATGATTGAATTTCATAATAACAAGAAAACAATTGAAGGTTGACATTTGTCACCAAAGTACGGGTTTCAATCCTATTTTGGTGAGATCATGTCATTTGTGAAATGCAAGTTCCAAAGTGAATAATTGAAGTTAGTCCTCGAGATAAGGAAATCACCCTAATCCAGAGGATAAAATTTCATAAAACACGTCATTGGAAAACCATTTATTGAAATGAATAAAGAATCATCATCATAGTAAGGGAATCACCCCTGTTTTGATGAGTTAAAATCATTTAGGAGATATGAGTGTCCTTAGTCATAGGTTGACTTGCAAACTCTTGCATCTCCCACGGTGCAAACGGTTCAAAGTTCGACTTAACAACGAAAGGAAAATATCTCAATTAGAAATTTAGAAATTTTCAAATTACATCAATGTAACAAGGAAATCACGATTACAAATCTTGAATTAAATCAGAAAGACGAAATCAAGGACAGGAATTATTCAACACCACATCATTGGTGGCTTGAGCTTGTTGGGTATTGATGTTGAAAGCACGTCCTTGAGCCGTAGGAACTGGGATGACAAGTTGAGGGCATCGATTGCGAAAATGGTTCGGATCACCACATTGATAGCATGCACGACCCTGGGTATTTGCAGGAAGATGTTGGTGAACTGGTGCATTGGTAGAAGCTTTAGCAGCACTCCTACACACGTTGAATGTATGACCCAAACGACCACAGTTTGTGCATTGACGACACTGAGTGTTAGCGGGATGATGGTAACTACAGTTGTTACACTGCGGATAGGGTCCAGCATATGACTTTTCATCAGCGATTGGTTGTTTACTGCTGGTTGACGAGTTGGAGGGACTTGATTAATTGGCACAGCAGGGGTAATCACAGCAAAGTTTTGAGATTGAGCCTTCCTCTTTTTGTTCTTGGAAAGCTCGGGTTGATCGATTTTGACGGTTTCGTTATGAAGTTTATCGGTATTCTTCTTCGATCCCTTCCGGGTTAAGGAACCAGCTTTCACATGATTATCGGTTAACTGTGCAGCCAGCCTGATAGCATCTTCTAGTGTCGAAGGATTCCTTCCTAGCACCGTATCCTGAATCTGCAAGGGTAGACCACCAATGTATTTCTCGATGGCTCGGGAGGTAGGGGTAGCAAGATGCGGTACCAAAAGGCTCAGTTCGTGGAATCGGTTAGTGTATGCGAGGTTCTCGCCACTGTCTTGGGTTAATTCCCAGAACTCAGCTTCCAGTTTCCGGACTTCGTTTCTTGGGCAGAACTCTTTAGTCATGAGCTCCTTAACTTCAGTCCATGTTAAGGCTAAAACAGTTTCAGTTCCACGGGTTCGTTTCTCTCCGTTCCACCAAGTAAGTACGCGTTTCTGAAGAACACTTGTGGCATACCGGACTTTTAGATTTTCAGGGCATTCGCTGTTTAGGAAAGTGTTCTCGATGCTTTTGAACCATTGTAGTAATCCGGTAGCTCCTTCAGTTCCACTGAACTTAGTGGGGTTGCAAGAACTAAAATGTTTGTAAGTACAAGTTCGGGGAGGGTTTGGTGCAGTTGGGTTTTGAACAACATTGTTGCCTTGGTTCAAATGGGTAAGTAGAGTTGGGATGACCGCAGTAACTTCACGTGCTACAATAGCAGAAATCTTACGGCCAGAGTTTCTAGATCGTGAACGGATTTGACGAGAAGACATGCTGTATAATATGGAAAGAAGAAACCTCTATGAGAAACGGGTAATTGGTTTTTAAAACTTTTCAACATAATAAAATCGTTAATGAGATTGTTTGAAATAACAATGAGAGGTTAGGAGTGTAAACGTTCGGTTCGTAAACCAAAACGAATACGTTGACTTATCAAAGTATTTGTGTCCACCACAACCTTAACGAGGACATGCGTACCTATAAGCGAATACTCATCTCAAGGGTTCCCAGGTAAGGTAATCAAGTTGTATGAATACCTTGCCTAGACAGAACACCTTAAGATACAGGTATCCCACTCTTCCAGCATTGCATGTTCTCGGTCATGTGACACGGACTTTGACGAGATTTGAAAACCATGAATAACAATCGAGTTTTGGAGTTTGAAATCACTTGAATTAGGCACATAATGCCTTAGAATATGAGTTAAGATTCGTGTGTATATTGATAGATTCAAAGTATAAGAATAATCACATAAGGCAGATAATCACATAATCAAGTATAAACACGTAAGGCACATAAAAATCCTATCTAAGCATGTAAAATACATGAGAGGACTCATGTGTAAGGGTACTTAGTTATAGTCTAGGTCATTCCATTTCTAATAACCTAATTCCCTATAACCATGGCTCTGATACCAATCTGTCACACCCCGACCGACGGCGGAATCATCGGAGCGGACGAGGGAATGATTGATTGTTCATAACTCATGATTGTCTAATAGTGAAAATAATATTAAAATCAGATTACAGGACAACATGAATTTAACAGATACAAATACAAAAGTTAAAATCACAAATAGTAATTGTCTTTTGTTTTGACTAAGTCCAGGTCTTATATGAGCATGTAGAAGTCCACTAACTTGCTTAACCTGAAATCATGTGAGAAAATAAAGTCAGCTAACGAATTAGCTGGTGAGTAATCATAGTTTTGAGTATACATATAGATTGATTGATTGATTGAGAATAATTCAATTCATAAGGTAACGTTAAGACTTATATTGTAATAGTAAAGCATATAGATAAACTGACACAATAACAACCCCTTGACTTGACACTTGCAAATAATAGACTCCACACATACACCATAGTTTAACTCCTGCCTCTGGCACAATCACCACTCGACTATTCATATGGGTTGGGTTATCCAAACCAGTAGATCTACATTGTTGCCAGGATTGATTGATTGATTGAATTAGGGTTTTACTGTCGTCCAGTTTATCACAGTATGTTCACATAATTGCAAGTAATAACATAACCTGTCTTGAATTGAATTTAGAATGAAATAACAATAGAATATCATGGTTGAATATATTGTATCACATGATTTCCCCCAAATAGGAAATGATATAAAAAGGGGATATGAATACTCACTTGATTGATGAGATTAGAATCTGGATGTGATAGATTAAACACCAACGACTTCCTTACGATTAACCTAAGGAACGGTGTCTAGAATTAGAATAATAATGATTTGGGAATTAGGGATGTATTAGGATTTCCATTTGGTTTTGAATGGTAGTTTAAATTGATTAATTTTATTTGGTTAAAATTGTTTGAAATAATTAAAATGAGTTTATTGAAAATGATTATGGTTAGAATTTTAAATTAAACGTATCAATACGCGTAACCGTTTGTTTTATTGTGAAAGTGTGGGAAAATAAATAATTAATTTTATTAATTAATTATATGTTAATTAATTAATATATTTAATTATTTAAATTATTAAAAGAAATGAAAACGTTTTTGGAATGATCTAAATATAAAATTTTTATATTTAATCATGATTTAAACAATAATAAATATTATTTAAATAAAATAAAAGTAATTTAGTGTCGAATAATAATTTAATAAATTAAATTATTATTTAAAGTTCACTTTCGTATAAATAATTTTGTATTATTTGTAATTTTATTTATTTAAAACATTTATTAAAATCGATAAAGTGTTAAAATAAATTTCAGAAAAATAATTTTAGTTGTTTAAAAATTTTAATGTTTGTAAAAACATTTTTATAATTTTTACAAATTTTTTTATAATTTTTAGAGGCTCAAAAAGAGGTTTTAAAAAAATGTGTAGGTGACGGGTCTCGAACCCGAGACCTTAAGGTTAGAGTTTGAGTGTGGAACCGGTAGACTAAGGCCTCAGCCGCGAGAGAGAGTGGTTCCTAATTGTTTTAAACATCAGTTACAGAACCCCCAATTTTGCATATGAGCCCTAGATCGAATCAACCCAAATCGATCCCTAATTTGATGATGTTTACTGTAATAATCATAGGGCTTTGATTGCCCGTGTAAATTCGAGTATGTATATACGTTCAATTACCTATATGGTGACGGATTGAAGATGAACAGAATGAAGAACAGACCCGCGACAGTGTACAATCCGAACGATGCTCAAACAGTGATAATAATCGAATTAAACTTGAGGTTAGCTTCGTATGATGATCATGAATAAAAGCCCCTTATTAGTTCTTGTTAAATCGATCAGAGGTGAGGTTTACATTGAGTTGCAGGTCGACGGTTTCGAGGGATTCGAGTGGTGGATTTATTGTGTTTTAGATCGAATTGAAACTGAGGATCGATTGGTAACAGATATACAATCGTTCAAGTTGATTTAATTGAATTATCATTGATTGTTAGTGCGATTCAAGGCTGGAAAAGTGACCGAAAGTTGGGGATGGGAATCTGATCCAGATCGCACATGATTTTTAAATTGTTTTTGGTGATTGGGTTCGATACTTACACGTGATGTTGTCGGGAGAGGTTATTTGTGTTAAAACCGTTTAGTTTTGGGTGTTTGAAAGTCACCGGAGCATGGCCGGAGGTGGCCGGAGAACGGCAGTGGGTCGACGGGGAGGGAGGTTTGGGATTTAAAAAAATTACACATTGGGTCCCTGTGGTTTCATTTTGTTATCATTTTATGTACAAAAGTTTCTTTTAAAGTTTCATAAATTACCAATTAACCCCTGGACTTTACCATTATAATTATTGTTATTATTATTATTATTATTATTATTATTTTTGATTATTATTATTATTATAATTATTATTATAAGTGTTGTAATTATCAACATTCTAACAAAAATTAATATGTATATTTATATATTTTTACTGAAATACGCGATGTTACAACAACAACGGACACCTTCAAAATAGATAAATAAACAAAATAAATTTGACAATGTAGAAAAGGAAAATTCCAGTTTTTAAATAAAATTATTAATTTACCTATAAAAAATCGTACAAATTTAAAAAAGTTACAAACATTCTTCTCCTAAATCTTCATACTTTACATAAATTTTATTTAAAATGAATTCAATTTTTTCTCAAGAAATACAACGTGGTGTACATCTATAGTATACCGCTTGTCACCACGACCATAACTCTATTTTTGCACAACTGCTATTACCGTTTGGTAGGTGAAACCAACAACATCATCAACCCATCTTCTTTTACAACAAACACACATACATCCGTGGATCTCAATATGGATAAATATGAACTACCATCCTAACCAAGTTGCTCGATCGGGAGGGACAAGACCAAATGGATGTCATCGACACACAATCGAATATTTTCAACTTTTGATAAGCCAAAGGATAGATACTCATCTCTACAACACACAAATCAGTCCATCACTTTCTATCCTTCTAAGTTTTGTACATATATTAGTTAAACTAAGCACATTACAACACACGTTACAATTTTGAGAACAACAAAATAAGTTTTGTGCATTTCGTCGGTCAGTCGTTGGGGTTTGGTGGTAGGTGGGTGGGTTCTCAATATTATTTAATTGTTTAAAAAAGTGATATAATTAAAAAAATTACACAAAAAGATTCACATTACATGTTTCTAGGGTGGCCATATATTCGCACCAGTAGAGAAAACACAATTTACAGCGCTATCAATTTTGTAACGCTGTAAAATGTGGGTTAGTAATTTGAATATGTTAGTAAAGAAAATATTTTGAAACCAACACCCCTATTTACAACGTTTTTTTTTAACATAGTTTTACAGCGATATCTCAAAGAAACACTCGCATCATTTACAACTAGACAACATTTACAACGCTCTAAACATAAATATAATATATATTAATTGAAAATTTAATCAATATTTTTAAAAAATAACCAATTTACGGTTTTATCTCACACATTTTACAGCGCTCTAATAATCAAGCTACCTACTGAATCCAAATTGAAGCAGCAATTAAGATTTTTCAACCCAAGAGAATCAAGAAAATCTTATGTATACTTCTAAATTTATTTGAAATATGCACGTTATTATATACTTGTGTTAAAGGGGCATGCTCATCTCTCTGATAATCAAGCTACCTACTGAATCCAGTGTTATTGTTTAGTTGTTAAATGTGGTACGAGCGGTCAAATCAGTGAACCTTTAAGTCGTTTATTCGCTATCTACTTTGGTTATATAAATAATGGCTAAATCCAATTAATATGTCATGTCATGGTAGGCGTTGGAAAGATAAAAAAATATTAAAATTAATGATGAACTTTTTTGAAAAAATAATATCTTGAAAAAAATTATAAACGTTTTAAAAAAAAGGTGAAAGTGACATGTGATTTGCGCGGGACTTAAATATCACTACAAGAAACGCGCGTATTAGGGGCGACGTCTTTAGCGGCGACATCACCATTAGCGGCGACACCTATTAGCGGCGACACCTTTAGCGGCGACATGAGGTTGCGATCCACCGTTCACTTTTTGACCAACATCTAGCCGTCCAAATCTGTTACATCGAACGACTACGATTTAATCGTACATTAAACCTTTAGTGGCGACGCCATTAGCGGCGACGCGTCGCCGCTAATGGTGTTTCGATGTACGCGCGTTGTTTTGCCCCTTTTCTTCACTTTCCCTCCATCTCACCAGTTGCAGAACTCCCTTCGAGCAGCCACCATCCGACCACCACCATCCGCCGCATCCATCCTCCCTTCGAGCAGCCACCATCCGACCACCACCATCCGCCCGCAGTCTTCAGCCACCACTTCGAGCAGCCACCATCCGACCACCACCATCCGCCCGCAGTCTTCAGCCACCACTTCGAGCAACCACCATCCGACCACCACCATCCGCGCGCGACCCACCAGCCACCCACCAGCCACCACCGGTCACAACCACGCGCGATCTGACCATCGTCGCCGCTGCTGCTTCTGTTCGGTCGCCACTACTACCACATCTGGTATTTTTTTTGTTTTTTAATTTTTTTAGTTTAGATTGTGCTTAGTTAGTTGTTAAAATTATATTAGTTTGATTAGTGTTAGAAATGGTTAATTTTTGAAATTAGTTGGTTAGTGTTAGATTGTGCTTGTATTAGAAATTAGTTAGATATTTTATTATAGTTGGTCTTTTTGTGTGCATAGCAGATTACACTAACTGGATATATACTCTTAGTTTAAGGCATTTAACAAATCACATTGAGTTTACAAACAGTCATAGAGATGTGTATGTATATATGTGTATGTATGTATGTATGGATGTAAGGGTTTACAATATTACATTATTGCTACCAATGAAGGGTGTTCTTTTTAATTTCAAGTACCTTAGAGCATAATGTCTTGACTGTTAATTAAATATCCTTTTCTTGTACTTTGTTATTAGAACAAAAACAATAATAAATTGGCTTTTAATTGTTGTTCATTATTAGAATTGACAATAAATTGGCTTTTAATTCTTGTTCATTTAGGTTTCGTGATCTTATTTTAATCACAATAATTATATTACTCTATTTAAATTGTAAATTATATTGCAGTGCTATAATCATGTCTGTCGATAAAAGTTGGATTCTTAATCTGAACCGTAGATCGCCCGAGTATCGGCAAGGACTCAGCTCTTTTATCGATATGAGTGAAAAATATATCGACAAATATGGCCTGATTAGATGCCCGTGTAGGAAATATCAGAATACTCAATTATTAGGATGGGTTAAATGAAATATCATTTAGAAATATGGGGCATGTGTCGGACGTACAAGGATTAGATCTATCATGGTGAAAGTTTAATTCCTGAAGTTGTGGTTGTAAATGATGTTGAGCCAATAAACGAAATGGCTGACGTTATCGAAGACGTTATGGAAGAGAGTAGTGGTGTGCGTGATGATTTTGAGGACTTGTTAGAGGAAGTTCAATCAGAATTATATCCTGGTTGTACTAAGTTTTCTTCTCTTGACTTTTTAGCAAAGCTTATGAATATTAAGGTGAAAAATAAATGGACCAATAGCTCATTTGATGAGCTCCTTGAGTTGTTGCAGTCTTCACATCCGGAAGGTAACAAAATTCCCTCTTCTCACTATGTAGCCAAGAAGACATTAAAGAAGATCGGTTTAGGGTATGAGTCGATACACGTGTGCAAATATGATTGTGCTCTTTTCTGGGCAGAAAATCTATTGTTACAAAATTGTCCAGTTTGTAACGAGAGTCGGTGGGTCGATACAAATACAAAGGGTAAAAAGTTACCTCACAAGGTGTTACGATGGTTTCCTTTAACCCCCAGGCTACGCCGCTTGTATTCTTCAAGGCACACTGCAAAAGATATGATTTGGCATAATACCGGACGATCAGAAGATGGTACGATGCGTCATCCTGTTGATGGTTCTTCATGGAAAGATTTTGATATAAAGTACCCTACCTTCTCGAGAGAACCCCGAAACGTCCGCCTAGGACTTGCAGCTGACGGTTTCAATCCATTTGGTAACATGAGTTCGGCTCATAGCACGTGGCCTGTTATACTCACGACATACAATCTACCTCCATGGTTATGCATGAAGGAGTCGTCATTCATGTTGTCATTATTGATTCCTGGTCCTAAATCCCCCGGGAAGGACATGGATGTTTTTCTTAGGCCATTGGTGGATGAGCTTAAGCAGTTGTGGGTGTCGGGCGTACGTACTAAAGACATGGCGACAAACACATTTTTCACAATGAGGGCGGCTTTGTTATGGACTATAAACGACTTTCCGGCTCGTAGTAGTCTATCAGGTTTGAGCGGGCAGGGCTACAAAGCATGCCCGACTTGTAACGAAGACACTCATTTGATGTGTGTCACAAATAAAGTCGTTTATGTTGGTCACCGTCGGTTTTTAGATGCAAACCATGAATGGAGAACAAATTTGGACTTCAACGAGGAACCCGAGATAAGATCCCCTCCGAAACATTTTAGTGATACTGACATAGAAACTCAATTTAGTCAGCTCCGCTACCGTTTACCGGGGAAACATCCTGATTTTGGAGGTGTTAAATCAAAGCGGGAGGAGTATGAGTTAAATTGGTCCAAACGAAGCATATTTTTGAACTTGAGTACTGGTCTTCTCTACAGCTAAAACACAACTTAGATGTGATGCATATAGAGAAAATGTGTGTGATAGTTTGCTAGGTACTCTTCTAATGAATGAAAAGAGCAAAGATACACCAATGCACGGGTTGACTTGAAAAATCTAAATATTCAGAGTAGGCAATGGTTAGAGAAAAAAAATGGCAAGTGGTATAGCCCCCACCCGAAATACTCATTGAAGACTAGTGATCGAAAGTTATTTTGTGAGTTTATAAAAAATGTAAAACTGCCTGATGGGTTTGGATCTAATATCAGCAAGAGAGTGATAGATAATAATACTAACATTACTAGGTTGAAATCTCATGACTGTCATATTCTCATGCAACGGTGATACCGATTGGTGTTAGAGATTTTTTGGCCAAAGATACTTATACACCAATAGTTGATTTGTGTACGTTTTTTAAGCAACTTTGCTCCAGAACACTATTAATTGACGATATGAAGAAAGCTAAGGAGGCATATTATAATATTGTGCAAGTTAGAATTGATCTATCCTCTAGCGTTTTTTGACATTATGGTTCATTTGGTTTTGCATTTACCTGATGAAGCGATTCGTGGTGGTCCAGTGTGTATGAGATGGATGTATCCGTTTGAAAGGTATATGAAAAAACTAAAAAATTATGTCAGAAACAAGGCAAGACCAGAAGGTTGTATAGCTGAAGGTTATGTGCTGAAGAAGCTTTATCATTTTGTTCGAGGTACCTTCGAGATGTTGAGACTCAGTTCAATCGCCCTGATAGAAATGAGGATATCATTATTGAAAAGAGAAAGATATTTGCATTTGAGTCAAAATGTCGTCCGGCTAGCGCAAAAAAGATGAAATATCTTTCTCCTAGCGAAAAACTGAAGCTAGAATGGTTTGTCCTCGATAGTTGTCAAGAAGTTAGAGACTATATGAAGTAAGAGTTCCTATCTTTAAGTTTTAAACATTACTTAAATATATTTCGTTCCTCACCTGTTATATATTTTGTCAATAATATAGTGAATTCAAATCTGAACGCCCACATGAGGATGTCATAATCAAATTTCCATCATGGTTTTTAGAGAAGGTATTTCGTGTATAAAAATCTCTTAGGTTTATATTTGTTAGGTAATTTATATTTAACACATTATTTTCTTAGGTTTATTCGATGAAAATACAAAATTCTTCAGATTTTCACTCAGAGTTGTATGCTCTTTCAGTGGGTGCGGATGTAAAAGCCTATAACTACACTGCTTGCATAGTCAACGGTGTTAGGTTTATGGTACTTGCACGTGACGCGCAACGCACAACACAAAACTCAGGTATTTTAGTGGAGGGTGAGAATGGTGAGAAATATTATGGCCAAGTTGAAGAGATTATTGAGTTGTGCTATGCAAATGGGTATTCAACAGTCCTATTTCGTTGCAAATGGTTCGATACTCGAAGGGGTGTTTCATACGATAATAATATCACCAGTATCAACACCGAACGTGAATTGGACAAAGACGATCAACTCATATTTGCTTCCCAAACTAAACAAGTATTCTACATCCGAGAACCTTCTCGGAGAAACCAAAGCAATAATCATCGGTGGGTCATCGAGAATGTTAATCATCGTAAAATTTGGGATCGACCGCCATCCAATGATGAACTCGTGGAAAACATTCAAAATGTTGATAATGAATTAACAGAAGATCTTGACGTCGTTCATAATCATTCTTCATCTAATAATGTACTTTTCATTGACTTCACCCAATACTTTCAAAATGTTGATAATGTCACTGATGGTGAAATTGCAAGTGAAGTTAATCCATCAAATGTTACTGCTAATGTGATGTCTGAGGACGAGGGTGATTATGATGAAGAGGATTTTGATTATGACACTGAGGGGTCTTACAGCGAGACTGAAGTATATGAGGGAGACTCCGATTAAGTATATATGTAATCTAAAACTTTGTAGACATGATATCTTGTTGTAGTTGAAAACTTTATTCTTATTTTAATATTGATGTTTTATATCTTCTAATTTTTACAGACATGATATCTTTTTGGATTGTTTTGATACATCTCATGGCTGATGTAATGAGCCATGGAGGTGATGGCGCGGGGGATCCACCGATTCCTCCTTTTGGTGGGCCCTGAAGCCATCAGTTGGATGGTAAGTATTATATTTTCATGTTTATTTATTTATTATTAATATATATTATAAGTATTGCTTTTTTAATATAAATGCAGGCTCGCCTTCCCAGAAAAGAAGAAGGAAGGCCAAAAATAAAAAGTTACAGCATGAGTTAGAAAAGAAAGGAGGACCTTTATCTCTTCCTTTTGATAGAGCTGCTACATATAGCCCAGTCGGTGAACTTAACGATATGTTTGTTCGTGAGGTTGGGATATACATGGAGGCCAATTATCCCTTTAATGTTCGTTCGTGGACTGATCTTTCTGATGCTCAGAAGAATGTGTTGGATGAGCATATGGCGGTAACTTTTATATGTTTTATGTTTATTGTTCGGTATTTATTTAACTAACTTCATTTTGCTTTAACTTAAATGTAGCGACGCTTTGATTTTGATGAGATTTTGCGAAATCGTGAACGCGCTCAGATTGAGGGTGGCATTCGTTCTGTATATCTCAAACGATTCAGAGATCGAAAAAACGTTGCCAAAAGACACTTTGATCGTGTTGGAGGATATGAAGATGTGGAACAAGCAAGGCTCAACACATGATATAGTTAAAACGGGTCAAAATGGGTAAATTTAAGTTGAATTATGTACATTATGGTTGAAATGGGTCAAAATGATTCAAACACACTTGATATAGTTAAAACCCTATTAATTTGAGTTAAAACGGGTCAAAATGGGTAAATTTAAGTTGAATTATGTACATTATGGTTGAAATGGGTCAAAATGATACAAACACACTTGATATAGTTAAAACCCTATTAATTTGAGTTAAAACGGGTCAAAATGGGTAAATTTAAGTTGAATTATGTACATTATGGTTGAAATGGGTCAAAATGATACAAACACACTTGATATAGTTAAAACCCTATTAATTTGAGTTAAAACGGGTCAAAATGGTAAATTTAAGTTGAATTATGTACATTATGGTTGAAATGGGTGATACAAACACACTTCAAGGTGTTGGTGTATCATTATATACTTAAAGTTATACTAGGAAGCAAATACCACAACTTATAATGTATGTTTTGTTTTGTAGGCACAAATCGCAAGTTTGTTTCAAAATGCAAACTTTATGTCACAAATGACGCAACTTATTGCCTCCCAAAAAGGTACACAACAAGCTGATGTAGATGATGATTCGGACGAGGACGATGAATAGGATAGCTGTTAAGTAGTTTAAGTTTATTTTGACGACATTAGAAGTTGAAGTTAAACAATTTGTATGTTTATGTTATTTGTGTTGTTAAAACTCGTATTGTACTTCTTAATACTTATGTTATTTGTGTTGTTTGGAAATCTGGAAATTTGGTTTTATTTACAGGTTTTTCTGGTTTATAAAAATGGAAATTAAAAAAATAAAAAAATTAAATTAAAAATTGACTTTTAGCGGCGACATAATAGTCTTCCCGGAATTTTTTTTCAACTTTATAGCGGCGATATTGTCGCCTCAAATAATGGTATTAGCGGCGACTCATTAGCGGGGATATTTTCCACATTAGCGACGAATCATTAGCGGCGACTCATTAGCGGCGACATGTCGCCGCTAATACTAATAGCGGCGAATATCGGTATCAATAGCGGCGACAAATGTCGCCGCTAATAGGCTTATTCCTTGTAGTGTATATGGCTCATATTAGTTTTTAGAATTCTCAAAAAAAATAGTGGTTCTCAAGATAACTCTATCATATATATATATATATATAAATATATATATATATGTATGTATATATATATGTATATGTATATATATATATATGTATGTATATGTATATATGTATATATATACATATATATATAGGGTTAGGATCATTACAGAACCACTTTTATTTTCAGAACTACAGAACCATTGATTTACATAAATGTATATTAAGTCTGGTAATACTTGACCTGTTTTACATATGTGTATATCAGACATAAACAATAAACTATAAAAAAATAACTAAATATCACTAGGTTTAACTTACATCTATGTAAACCAATGGTTTATAATTTACATTTACGTAAGTCAATGGTTCTTTTGGTTCTGAAAATAAAAAATGGTTCTGTAATGATCCTGATCCTATATATATATATATGTATATCTATATACATATATATATGTATATATATATATGTGTATGTATATATATGTATATATATATATGTATATATATGTATACATGTCTATATATATATATATGTATATATATATATGTATATATATATATATAAGTTTAAGATCATTACAGAACCACTTTTTATTTTCAGAACCACAGAATCATTGATTTACATAAACGTAAATTAGGTCAGATGTTACTTAAGTTGTTTTACATATGTGTATATTAGACATGAACATTAAACTATGTGATACAACTAAATATCACCAGCTTTAACTTACATATATGTAAATCAATGGTTCGTAATTTACATTTATGTAAACCAATGGTTCTTTTGGTTCTGGAAATAAAAAATGGTTTTATAAAAATCCTAACCCTATATATATATATACACACACATATAAATATTAAAAATAGTTACTTTGTCTAAGAAAAGAAAGCTTATGCACACTATTATATTAATGTCTTGATGGGTTATTTGGGATTCCGGAATAACATCATCTTTTCTCAAGATGACCGGTTCAAGAATTTATTGTTCAAATATTGTTGTTAATTACTCGTATTGGTGGTATGTTAATAGGAACATAAAGCTTTAGACTAGTTGGGCGGTGTGGATTCAAGATCCTCTTCTTGTAATGTAACATGTTCTTTTAGCATATATTGCTAGTTTATAGTATATGAATAGTTCAGAAAAATATTATAAGAAAAAAGTTTATTTGAAGGGTATTTGTGTCATGGTCATTTTTATTGATTTTTTTTAACATGTTCTTTTAGCATATATTGCTAGTTTATAGTATATGAATAGTTCAGAAAAATATTATAAGAAAAAAGTTTATTTGAAGGGTATTTGTGTCATGGTCATTTTTATTGATTTTTTTTAAGTTTCCTTGCTTTTTTAAATAAAGTCACATCATAAAAATGAGCATTTATTTATTTTTAAACGAGTATAGTATCGATATACACAAAAAATTACGATCTTAAGCTCTCATATGATTGCTTATGCATTTACTGTACTTCATTGCGTCTTATCATTTGTTATTGTATTTTTTGAATACTTATGTATTTACTGTACTTCATTGCGTCTTATCATTTGTTATTGTATTTTCTTGAATACTATTGTGTTTTTATAATATGATGAATTCTAAAAAAAAACATAAAGATCAAATATCATATTGTGTACTTTTAGTATGTAAAACACAATGTTAAAATAACAACTAAATCATTAAATACATTAAAAAGGATAACAAAATAATATATATTGTAAAATACAATAATAAATACATATAAAAATATTATATTTACATAATCAACTGATATATTTAACACAATGACCTATAATACTAGACATAATGAATACTAGACATAATGACCTAGCGACGTATTTCATACAATGATCAAAATGTTCTTTAAAAAAAATAATAAAAGAACAAATATCAAATTCAAAACTATTCTTATTTTTCTTTAAGTTAAATATTTTTTTACCATAGCTCTACCTTAATATATTGAACCAAATTCACCATATCCGTTTTCTCAATTCCCTCCATTAAGTCGCTCTCATTTTCATTTTCCCAATTCCCATAATAAACGATGGAAAATATGAACCTTGTTTCATTTTGTTACTAGGTTAGTATCACGTTTACTACACGTGTTGAACAAATAAAATTTTAAATAGTTGTTAATAAAATTAATGAATTATAATACGAACTTTTGATATAAAATATGATTAACATTACGTACGAGTGATAAAAGAAAGATATCATTTTTTAAACTTTTGTTTAACTTTTTTTGTTTTTCTTAGAAAAAGTTGGTTTTTAATAAATTGTTTAAAAGCAAACTGTTTTAAAAAAAGTGTCATTTTAAATAATTTCTTTATTATAACTTTGAAATTAAATTGATTTTATTTCATAAGAATTTAGTTTTTAAAAGTCATAGGTTTTAAAATATATTGTGTATTTTAAAAGATTTGATATTTTTTTGAAAAAAAAAGTTATTTTATAAAAATTATTTCTTTACATATTGCATTTTTAGAAAGATCTTTTTTTATTTAATACAAATATATTTTAATATAAAAAGAATTAAATAATATCATGTATAGTCAATGTGATATTTATTAAAAAATAGAAGGGGGAAAATAAAATTTAGAAGATCAAAAATAATGACAAATGACATAAAAAATATTTTTTTATTACTATAGATAGATTTTGTAAATGTTGAAGTTGAATGCACTTTGGCCACGTGAACATTGAATGCATCTGAAAGCCATAGAGTATATATATACACTTTTTATCATATATATATATAGTGGGAGGTTTTACTAAAAAATAAGTTTTGCCTAAGAAGGGTAAGAAATGATCTTAGCCTTTCATTTCTTAATCAATGTCTAAGATGATTATGTTATAAATAAAAAGATGGAATGGTATTTTGGGTATGTAACCACTTTTGTTGATTTTTTTGAGTTTCCCCCAATTTTTTAAACGTTTATAACTTTTCATGCTAGATTATTTTTTAAAAAATTGCACCATAAAATCAAGCATTTTTTTCTCTTTAAATTGAGTATAGTATTGCTATATTTTTTTATAAAAAAATTAGGTGAAATTGTGCTGCATTTTAACGTTTTTGTGCTGTATTTTATAAAACAGCGCAAGGTTGTGCTGTATTTCATAAAACAGCACAAGGTTGTGCTGTATTTCATAAAACAGCACAAGGTTGTGCTGTATTTCATAAAACAGCACAAGGTTGTGCTGTATTTCATAAAACAGCACAAGGTTGTGCTGTATATCATAAAACAGCACAAGGTTGTGCTGTATATCATAAAACAGCACAAGGTTGTGCTGTATTTCATAAAACAGCACAAGGTTGTGCTGTATTTCATAAAACAGCACAAGGTTGTGCTGGATTTCATAAAACATCACAAGGTTGTGCTGGATTTCATAAAACAGCACAAGGTTGTCACACCCCGACCGACGGCGGAATCATCGGAGCGGACGAGGGAATGATTGATTGTTCATAACACATGGTTGTCTAATAGTGGAAATAATATTAAAATCAGATTACAAGATAAAATAAGTTCAACATACACAAATACAACAATCAAAACCACAAATAATAATTGTCTTTTATTTAACTAAGTCCGTGTCTTAAATGAGCACGTAGAAGTCCACTATCTTGCTTAACCTGAAATCATGTGAGAAAATAAAGTCAGCTAACGAGTTAGCTGGTAAGTAATCACAGTTTTGAATATACATATAGATTGATTGATTGATTGAGAATAATTCAATTCACAAGGTAATATTAAGACTTATATGGCAATAGCGAAACATATAGATAAACCGACATAATATAAACCCCTTGACTTGACACTTGCATATAATAGACACCATACAAACACCATAGATTGACTAATTGCCTCTGGCATAATCACCACTCGTAAGCCATGTGGGGTGGGTTATCTAAACCAGTAGATCTACCATTGATACCAGGATTGATTACTTGAATTAGGGTTTTACTATCGTCCAGTTTACCATAGTATGTTCACATAATTGCAAGTAATAACATAACCCGTCTTGAATTGAATTTAGAATGAAATAACAATAGAATATGGTTGAATATATTGTATCACATGATTTCCCCCAAATAAGAAATGATATAAAAAGGGGATATGAATACTCACTTGATTGATGAGATTTGAATTTGGACGTGATAGATTAGACACCGACGATTTTCTTATGATTAACCTAAGGAACGGTGTCTCGAGTTAGAATAATAATGATTTGGGAATTTGGGAATGTATTAGGATTTCCATGGTAGTTTAAATTGATTAATTTTATTTGGTTTGAAATGTCTTGAAATAAACGAATTTGTTGAAAGTGATTATGTCCAGGATTTTAATAAAAATTTATGCATATAAGTTATACATATATACAATTTATTAATAAATTGTATATGTATAATTATATACATAATTATATATATTCATGTAATTATATCTAATTTCATGTATGATTACATACATAATTATATGTATATAATAAATATATACATAAGTAAGCGTAACTATATATTGTATGTTAATTATATACATATGTTATAAATTGTATACGATGGTGTAAAATTATATACCTGTAATTTATTTAGATAAAAGTTGTTTCGATAATTGAATAATATATATATATATATGTATATATATTGAATTCAATTTATTTATTGTATAATTATGTATTATACACTAATTATAAATTGGTGGATAATACAATTAGTTATTTTATTTATTTAAAACAAATAAAAATAAATGAATAAAATATAAAAATAATTTCAGAAAATAATTAAGTGGTTTTAGAAATTTTAATGTTTGTAAAAATGTTTTTATGATTTTTAGAATTTTTCTCTGAATTTTTAAAGGCTTAAAAGGCCTTAAAAAAATATAGTGTAGGTGCCCGGGGTCGAACCCGGGACCTATTGTTTGATATGGGAGCATTGTACCAGTGAACCAGAGGGCCTAAGCCACGGTATCTCTCGGCTTTTAATTCTTTTAATCATAACCCAAAGTTCTTCCCCAAACCGAAGAACCCTAGAAACAATTATACCCAAATTGAACCTCGGATCGATTGTGTAAATGAAATTAACCTTGGGGCTTTTAATCCCCAAGTGAAAACGAGTTCATAGAGGTATTAATTACCTGTTAAGATGATGTATTCGATGAGTTTGAGTTCGAGAAAGGTCCGCGACTAGGTGCCAATCGAATGATGCTCAAACCGTGATGATAATCAAATTAAACTTGAGGTTAGCTTCGAATGGTGATCTGGAACAATAGCCCCTTATCAATGTTGATTAAAAACGATCGGAAGTTGGGTTTTAAAAGAGTTGCAGGTCGCGATGAAGGTGAGGATTGATTTCAGTGTTTGTGTTTGTTTTTGGTAGTTTTAATTTGTTCATTATTGTTGTTCGAGTGTATTATTGAGTGGTATCGAATCCGAGAATAAAGTGAAGATCTTTACCATTTGTTTGACCGATTCAACACGTGTTTATGTTGGAATTCCATTAGAATTGGATCCAAGAAACTTTCGGTGTGATTGTGGGGTTCAAAATCAGATTAATTGACTGATTTTGGTCGGGAATTTTATGATTTCGATGTGGAAGCTTTGGATTCGAATTTACCGACGATTTATCGTGTTTAATGGGTGTCGTGGGTTCGAAACTAGTCCACGAGTGCATTGAAACCGGTTTTGTGAGTTGAAATGGAGTAATTTCATCCTTTTTTGGCTTCGCCGGAGTTCGGCCGGAGACTCGCCGGAGTCTCGCCGGAAAAACGGGGGGGAAAGCCGTGGAGTTTTAAAATTTTACACAATTGGTCCCTGCGGTTTCAACTTTGATATTTCATGTATTAAACTTCTTTTTAAGTTTCCAAATTGACAGAAATGACCCCTGGACTTAATTTAAGTTTTATTTTGTTAATTTTTATAACTTATTATTATTATTTTTATTTTTATTATTATTATTATTATTATTTTTATTATTATTATTATTTATTATCGAAAGCTTTATAATTGAAATCCCATGATTGTATTATTAACAAATATTAACACAAGTCAATATATAAAAATACGGGTGGTTACAAAGGTTGTGCTGGATTTCATAAAACATCACAAGGTTGTGCTGGACTTCATAAAACAGCACAAGGTTGTGCTGGATTTCATAAAACAGCACAAGGTTGTGCTGGATTTCATAAAACAGCACAAGGTTGTGCTGGATTTCATAAAACAGCACAAAATTGTTAATAGACCAAAATACCCTTTAATCCTATTTTCTAGTTTTGCCACATGTCACCACCTCATTTTTTCTTAGCCTTTTTAGGCAAAATATATTTTTAGTGGAACCTCACCATATATATATATATATATATATATATATATATATATATATATATATATATATATATATATACACACACACACACACACATATATATATATATATATATATGCTATGGTTGTAATCCAGTTTATACATATACTTTTTGTTGACCGATATACCTAATGGGTATCTTTTATGGCATTCACGGAATTAAGGGTACATCTTATTACCTGCTATGATTATACCAGGCACTCAGCGGATAAATACCCAATGTCCCCATACATACTTGACAAATTTTGAACTAGATATGTGACGTAGTTTTCTAATCAGATATGAGATTAGGATTATCTATACTGATCCCAAACTCCTCTCATTACCATCCTTGTACCAACATGCTCTTTCAAACACTACTATTCAACCAAGTCCTGGTGGAACATACACACACCATAATTTTAAAGTGAATGGAAATACACAAAATGGTACTATTGTAACATCCTGTATCTTTGTATTATACATTGTGTTCATATTTGTCAATTCATTTAAGTGCATGGACTCATTCGTAAAATTTTAATTCTTTAAGGATTAATTAGCATAATGATAATAATAATAATAACGATAATAATAATAACCACATTAATAACAATATAATAATAATAATAATAATAATAAAAATAATAATAACCATAACCATAATAATAATAATAATATAATAATAATAATAATAATAATAGTAATAATAGCAATAACAATAATAATAATAATAACAATAATTACTATAATAAATAATAATAATAATAATCATAATAATAATAAGAATAAAAATAATAGTAATAATAATAAAAATTTTAAGTTAGTATAAAGTTAGAGGGGCTAAATGTCATTTTATAAACTTAAAATTTAAAGTTTTGGCATAAAATAATAAGAAGCCAAAGTGGAGGGACCATTTGTGTAAAAATGTGAAACTCCAAACCAATTCCCTCCCCCGTTCACCCCGTTTTTCCGGTGGCATTCGGCCGGAGCTCCGGCCGAGCTCCGGCGAGGCTTCAACTACCATTTTAAACCGATTTGACCCAAATTAACCGCCCCAACCCTCTCGGCCCCATGTTTCGAACTCGAACCTTAGTTCAATTTGGGTTTCCCGCGTGCAGACCTTCCCAAAACAAACAGAGGATTAACCGTGATGAAATTTCGAATCAATCTTGACCAAAAATACAAATTGAATCAAATCAATCACGCCTAAACGTAATACGCGGCTTAATCAATCAATTATTCAATCAAGCATTGGAAATTAACAGCTCAGAATCTCTTGATTTTGGTAAACAAGAACGCGGTTTCAAAATCAAACGGGTTATGCTCAAACCATGAAATCAAGCTTATAAAATGGGGGCTTCTGAATCATTTTGAAGTTCCTAACCTCTCTGAACCCTCAATTTCACCATAAACTCTCTCGATCAGAAAACCCCAACCCAAGAACACCCGAAACAAAATTGAACTCGAAATCAACCAAAACCTCATCAAAACAGGTAATTAAAACCTGTTTTCTACTCGTTTTGTTCAAAGATCAAAAGCCCTATGATGATTTAGGTGATTAACACCGAATCGAGGGCCGATTTTGATTCTTTTGAAATTAGGGTTCTTCGAATTGGGGACGAGCCGCGGACTAAGGTTTAAATTCATAACAAACCAAAGTGAACCAGGCCACGGCCCTGGTTCACTGGTCTCCGCACCCCATCTCTTAGGGGATGTCCCGGGTTTGACCCCGGGCAACCCCCCTTTTCTTTTTTTCTGATTTTCTTTCTTTCTTTCTTTCTTTCTTTCTTTTCTTCATTTCTTTTTATTTATTTAATCTTTTAAATTCTAAAAATTTCTAAAATTAATTTTATAAAATGTAGATTATTTTTTACTTTTGTTTAACTAATTTGTGAGTAAATTAATTTTTATAAAATACTTTTGTATTTATAAATACATTATTGTATTTCTAAAAATACAAAAGAGAAGTGCGTAAATATAATACTTGTATATATATTTATATATATATTCAAACAAATAAATTATTTATTTAGTTATACCTATATAAATTATATAAATATATATAGTTCATTTTACTAGTTAAATCATTTATTGTAATATACAATCTCTAAAAATCGTTTAACGTACAATTAAATCAAACTTTTCTTACTTATATTATTCTTTCTCATACGCGCAAACAAGTAATTATTTCAATATAAAAATCCATTCGTTCCATTAATCCGATCGCATTATTAACATGTAATAATACGAATAAGAAATAAATCATATTAGACCTACAATCCTAAAAACATTATTAATCATCAACAAATTATAACGCGCTACTTTATTTCATTTAGGTGCCTTGTGACGTTGTGTTGGAAATCTTATTCGTGATTACTCTTATTTCATCTACGAGTCTTCTATTATTCAAACATGTGAGTTCTTATGCCCCGCTTTACGTTTATTTCACATCTTTCGGGGTGAAACATGTTGCTTATACAAACTTACACATACACGCTTTGATACTTATTACACACGTGCAATTCTTTACATAGTCGTGGTTGTTTGAATATGTTAAGTATTATATGAGATGTGACATACGTGTGCAATCATTAACTATTGCTAGCCTGACGAAGTCTTAGATCTTTGGGCCTGACAAGCCTATTTGGTGCTAAAGCCGAGGGATTGCCGGCTCCTAGGAGCCGTATGCTTGTGCACTAGGGAACCAAATACACTTAGCTAATCATGCTTATTCATATTATTCAGTCGAGGTTTGATTGTAACTATGCATGTTCTATATACTTACTATCTTGTGACCATTGACTAGAATTGCCACATTTTTGTATACTTATTATATATAAAACCATGAGAACTCACCAACTCGTTAGTTGACTTTATTTTCAACATGTTTCAGGTAATGTGCAAGCTTAATGATGATTGAAGAAATGCTCAAACCTAGGACATGGACCTAGACTTAATAAGAAAAACAATTGGATTTCTATTTTGTTTGTTCTACTATTCATGAGACTTGATGTATGTGATGTTGAAACAATTGATTAATGGCATTTTACATTTTAACATAGCGTTATGTGGCTGTGAACAATCTTAACCCTCACACCTCGACGTTTCCGCCGTCAAGGTTGGGGTGTGGCAACTATCTTAGAGATTGTAAGGTGATCACAAGTTTAAGCATTAGAAAAGCTAACTAAACATTTCAAAATGATTTAGTGCAATTCATGGTCTAGCAAAGACTTTTTTTTATAACGGTCAACGAATGCTATAGCCCCGGTCACAGGAGTAAACCCAATGGTTAAATGCCACTCACGCTCATAAACACAAACATATTGGTGATCCGGGGCGCCCATCACCACAAGGGATACCCACCATCAAAAGGCCCACTGTGGCAAACCTAAACCAATTGATATAGGGCTCGTTTACGGTCCAAAGACTAATTATGTTTAGGGAAAATTATCAAAATGATCGTTTGACCAATATAAATTTATATAATAGCCTTTGACCAAGTAAAATACCAAAATAGATTACCAAAGAGAACCGGCCACGTGGCACATTAACGCCACCCGACGATACAAAGCCATGATATATCTCCAAAATAAACGTTCCGGTGATGTATACACATACTATATCGCTTACATCTCGCGTATCGCCAAGTCAGCGATACCTAAAGCATATGGTATCGCCAAATTAAAAAAAACGATATATCGCCACTGGGCGATACACACTTTATTTGGTATCGCCGGATGTTGGTTTCGATATCGCCGGTAGCGCCACCGATTGTTTTGGTATCTCCGGTGGACTCTTAATTAATTGCGCCAGAATACGTGGCAATGTGGCATACACTTGAATTAATTGAACAAAAATTTTTACCAACAAAAAATGCAATTATTAATTTAATAATAAAAATCATACTTAAGTTTTGAACACAATGTATTACTTAAATAGTAATATTAAGTTAACACAATTTTTTAGTGTCACCGTGGGACGTTGGGTTCGTTATATAAGTTACACCAAATAGTATGTACATGAATTTGTTAAAACTTTACTGATTACAGTTAACTATGACTTTTTTTTTAAAACACACAAGTTTAGCATTCGTTTTAAAATTTAATTTTTTTTAACCATAGTTAAATATAGTTACAATTAATATGACTTTTTTTGTCAAGAATTTAAACAAACAAAAAACTCATGAAGTAATGCGTACACGAGTTTGCTAAAACTAATAATAAAATCTTTTTATTGAAATATAACAACTATTAATTTTTATTATAAAACATAATAATTACGGAAATTTTATTAAAATTTTTTTTGCCACGTGGGCGATACCTTTATGCTTTGGTATCGTCATATGGAGATACGTGCCAATCAAAAGACTAAAACTGAAAACCTAAAAGTCAAAGGTTATTTGGGTAAAATCAAAATAGTCAAATGATTATTCATTTATGTAATTTTCCCCTATGTTTATGTTGCGATTATAACAATGTGCATCGTTGTGCACATTGTCTGCCTATAAATAGGCATAATGCCACACTAACCCAACTCGAAAAACCAAGTGTTTTGTGCATTTTGGAGTGAGAAAGTGAAAGAAAATTAAATTAGATTTCTATGGGTTCAAATCAAGAGAAAAAACAAAAACCACATGTAGTATGCATACCAGCCCCACTTCAAGGCCACATTAACCCAATGCTAAAATTCGCCAAAATCCTTCACTCCAAAGGTTTTCTCATCACCTTCGTCAACACCGAGTTCAACCACCAACGGCTCCTTCGGTCACAGGGGCCCGAAGCTCTACACGGGCCCCCTTCCTTCCGGTTCGAGACCATCCCCGATGGTCTTCCACCGCCCGAAAACACAAACGCCTCCCAAGACATCCCGTCTCTAGCCAAGTCCATTGATGAAACATGTTTGGGTCCGTTTAAAAGTGTCGTGACCAAAGTGAATGCTTCTTATGCACCCGTGACGTGCATCGTGGCCGACTTGCTTATGGGCTTCACCCTCGATGCAGCCGAAGAGTTCGGGATCCCGGAGATACTCCTATGGACCAGTGGTGCTGGTTCTTTGATATGCTACAATCAATATCCCAAGCTTTTGGAAAACAAATTGATGCCACTCAAAGGTAGCATGTTATGTGCTTATTTTTAGTTTACATATCTCTAATTTATTATTAAAACATTTAACATCTTTTTTCGAAAGAACGATCGATACTTAACACAATAATAAGGGTCATATATATCAGTTTCTCTATCTTTTCAAATAAAGGATCTATATATGTTGATTTTAGGGCATCAAGACATTACAGTTTAGTTGTAGAATTTATTTATTAACGTAGTGATATTGTAATACACGTCGATACAAGTTTTTAGATGGTTGATATACGCTTGTTTAAGATTATTAAGACATGTATAAACTTGAAAGTAGAACTGTAATTGTTGAATAATGGTGAAATAAAGTCAAGTAAGAAGTACAGGGACCAGTTATGTCAATAATAGAAATTGAAGTCTTCTATTGTAACTAGTTTGTTAATTGTTAGTTAACTTTCTTGTTTGTGTATATATCCGATAGTTTAAGTTTGTTAGCTCATTCGGATACACATTCTTCTCATTCATTCTTTTGTAATCGGTAGTAATCAAGATAATCGAGTTCTTTGATGTTCTATCTTGAGTTTGATCTTTCTTGTATTTGAGTAATTTCATCAACAAGTGGTATCAGAGCTTGGTTCGAGAAGCTCAGTTTGAAGATCAGGGGTACTATCGATCAGGATGGTGTCGGCAAGGTTCGAGTTGGAGAAATTCGATGGCAAGAATGATTTCGGGCTATGGCGAGTGAAGATGCGTGCACTGCTGGTTCATCAAGGGGTTGTTGATGCCCTCGCCGGTGAAGCCCAATTACCTGCAACTCTTACCGACAAAGAGAAGAAGGACATAATGGAGAAAGCTCACAGCGCAATCATTCTGAGTTTGGGAGATCGTGTATTGCGGGAGGTATCGAAAGAGACTTCAGCAGCGGGAATTGGGCGAAATGGAAAGTCTATACATGACCAAATCGCTTGCAAATCGACTGTATCTAAAGAAGAGATTATACACATTCAGTATGACAGCCGGGAAAACGATTGAAGATCATACTGATGAGTTCAACAAATTGGTATTAGATCTTGAAAATATTGATGTTACAATTGAGGATGAAGATCGAGCAATTATCTTCCTGACCTCATTACCACAATCCTTTGAACACTTTGTCGATACTTTAATGTATGGCAGGGACACCCTCTCAATGGAGGAAGTTCTTGCCGCATTAAATTCTAAGGAATTGAAGAAGAGAGCCGATGTTAAAGAAGAGACAAGTGATGGATTGGTGGTAAGAGGAAGATCTGAAATGAGGGCTGCTAAGCCAAGAGGGCAATCAAGATCGAAGTCAAAGTTTAAGAGAAGATGCTATGTATGCAATTCTGAGAAACACTTGAAGAAGGACTGTCCAGAAAGAAAGAAAAGAAAGCCTGATTCAAGCAATGTAAGGAAACAAGGAGTTTTTTAGTGAACTAACTCAAGAAGACCTAGGTGTGGTGCAGTTGGGAGATGACAAACCTTGTAGGTAAAAGGGCATGGTGTCATACTGCTGAAGCTGCATAATGGGTCAGAACTGAGACTGACAAATGTCAGGTATATACCTGAATTGACAAGGAATTTGATCTCACTTGGAATATTTGAGAAGGCTGGGTATTGTGTGAATCTCAAGAATGGTAAGGCCAAGATTATCATGGGATCTAGAGTTGTTCTGTCAGGAGTAAGGAAGGGGAATAACACTTATGTTCTAGATGGATGTGCTAGTCTAGACACAGTGTCCCTTGCTGATTCAAGACAGACAAGTTTGACTGATCTATGGCACAAGCGGTTGGGCCATATAAGTGATAGGGGTCTTATGGAACTCAGAAAACAGGGCTTAATTGAAGATGTTGAAAGTACTGGGTTGGTTTCTGTGAGCATTGCACTATGGGCAAGGCACATAGAGTAAAGTTTGGCAAGGGGAAACACACCACACAGGACATACTTGAATATGTCCATTCAGATTTGTGGGGGCCTGCTAGAACCTTGTCCCTAGGTGGTGCTAGTTATTACCTATCCATTGTAGATGATTACTCTAGGAGAGTATGGGTGTATCCCTTGAAACACAAGAGTGAAGCTTTTGAAAGGTTTAAGGAGTGGAAAGCTCTGGTGGAAAATCAAACTGGTAAGAGGTTAAAGAAACTCAGGACTGACAATGGTCTAGAGTTTTGTAACTACCAGTTCACTCAGTTTTATAAAGCACACGGTATAGGTAGACATCTAACTGTACCAGGAACCCTCAACAGAATGGGTTGGTTGAAAGAATGAATAGAACACTCATGGAAAAGGTGAGGTGTATGCTATTTGGCTCTGGGCTGCCTAAGGTGTTTTGGGCAGAAGCAGTGAGTACAGCTGCTTATTTGGTAAATAGATCACCATCTTCAGCAATTGGGATGAAACACCTATGGAGATTTGGTCAGGAGAGAAAACTGATTACAGCAACTTAAGGGTGTTTGGGTCATTGGCATTTGCCCATGTTAGTCAAGGGAAATTAGAGCCTAGAGCTCAAAGATGTATTGTTCTTGGCTACCCTGAGGGGGTTAAGGGATATAGGCTGTGGAGACTTGATGTGAGCAGTCCTAGAATCATAATTAGCAGAGATGTGGTTGTCTTTAGAGAAGAAATCATGTACAAGATGTGATGAACAAGGAGAAAACATCTGGTTCAGGTGATGTGCCTGAGGGAGTTCAAATTGAGGTGGAGAATCTAACTGATCAAGGTGGAGGTGATGAAAGAGAGGCAAGTACTAGTAGAGAACCCAGAGTAGCAGCTAATGAGTACAGCCTTGCTAGAGATAGACCAAGGAGGTCTATTGTTCCACCTGCTAGGTATAGATCAAATGATGATCTTACTGCTTTTGTGTTTAGTGTTGCTGAACAAGAAGAGGAGAATGAACCTCTTAATTTCACTGAGGCTTTACATTCAGTGAATGGTGATAGATGGAAGGCTGCTATGGATGAAGAGATGGATTCTTTGAATAAGAATCACACCTGGACTTTGGTGGATAAGCCAAGTGACCAGACTATAGTTAGTTGTAAATGGCTCTACAAATTAAAAGAAGGTATTCCAGGAGTAGAGGGACCTCGGTTTAAAGCCAGACTAGTGGCAAAGGGCTTTACACAGAAGGCAGGCATAGATTACAATGAGATCTATTCTCCAGTTGTAAAGCATTCATCTATCAGAATCATGTTGTCTTTAGTGACTGTTTTTGATTATGAATTGGAGCAGCTTGATGTTAAAACTGCTTTTCTTCATGGAAATCTTGAAGAGAAGGTATATATGAAACAGCCTGAGGGATATGTGCAGCATGGTGATGAACATAAGGTGTGCTTGTTGCAAAGGTCACTGTATGGTTGAAGCAGTCACCCAGGCAATGGTACAAACGATTTGATGATTATGTAGTGTCAAATGGGTTTCAAAGGAGCAACTATGATTCTTGTGTGTATTATAAGGAGTACTGCCATAACCAATATGTGTATTTACTCCTGTATGTGGATGATATGCTCTTAGCATGTGCAGATAAAGCTGAGATTGTGGCTACTAAGGCCTTACTGATGAATGAGTTTGAGATGAAAGAGCTTGGGCCTGCTAAGAAATTCTAGGCATGGAGATTTCACGAGACAGGAGGTTGAAAGAACTGCACTTATCACAGAAGTCATATATTAAGAAGGTGTTGAAAAGGTTTAACATGTTATCATGCAAACCAGTTGTGACTCCATTGGCTGTGCATTTCAGATTATCTAAAATGGATTCACCTCAGGATGCTGAAGAAAGGGAATATATGGCAAAGGTACCTTATGCAAATGCAGTAGGGAGCTTAATGTACCTTATGGTCTGCACTAGACCAGACATGGTTATGGTGTTAGTGTGGTGAGTCGGTTTTTGGCAGATCCAGGTAAGTTGCATTGGGAGGCTGTCAAATGGCTGTTGAGATATTTGTGTGGTACTCAAGAGATTGGTTTTGCTTCAGTAAAGTTGGTTTTTCTAACCATGGGGTCTTTGGTTATGTGGATGCTGATTATGCCAAGGATCTAGATAGGGGAAGGTCAATAACTGGCTATTCTTTTATGGTATTGGGGATTTGGTCAGTTGGAGGGCTGCTTTGCAACATGTGGTTGCATTGTCTTCAACTGAGGCTGAATATGTAGCTCTTACAGAAGCTGTAAAGGAAGCATTATGGATTAAAGGTTTTGTTACTGAGTTGGGTTTAATCTTAGAACAAACTGTGGTGCTTTGTGATAATCAAGGGGCAGTGCAATTGACTAGAAATGCAGTGTTCATGAAAGAACCAAGCACATTAATGTTAGACTTCATTTTATTCGTGATGTTGTGAGTGCTAAAGAAGTGGAGGTTCAAGAGGTTGATACAAGTGATAATGCTGCTGATGTATTGACTAAAGCCTTGCCTGGTCCGAAGTTTCAAAGTTGTTTAAAGTTGTTGGGAATGGATGACTTCTATTTCAAGGTGGAGATTGTTGAATAATGGTGAAATAAAGTCAAGTAAGAAGTACAGGGACCAGTTATGTCAAATAGAAATTGAAGTCTTCTATTGTAACTAGTTTTAATTGTTAGTTAACTTTCTTGTTTGTGTATATATCCGATAGTTTAAGTTTGTTAGCTCATTCGGATACACATTCTTCTCATTCATTTTTTGTAATCGGTAGTAATCAAGATAATCGAGTTCTTTGATGTTCTATCTTGAGTTTGATCTTTCTTGTATTTGAGTAATTCATCAACAGTAATTAAAATTAGGTATGGGTTGATTACACAGCCGAAAGTTGAAATTAAATAGCGCACGTTTCTCATTTATTTGTGGCTATCAATGCAACCGACGTATTTACAAGTCAATATGATATTATGATATATGCGTCTTCAGTTAATTGGGTATGGTTTGTTGATCAAAACAGATAAGGTTTTTATGGTACAAAAGGAAAAGAATACCCTTGCAATTTATTGGTATAAAAGAAAAGGAAAAGATAATTCTTTTAAATATCATATTATTTTAAACAGTAACCTATATCACTTCTAAAACTATATGATAAATGATATATGACTTCCTAGGTTTTAAACTGGGTTTATTTTAAATTTTTTTTGTAGATCTTGGAAATATTGTTGTTTTAAAGTGACCGTTTAAAACAAATATATGATTTTATAGTTTTTAGAAAATGCAAGCATGTGAAAGGCACTTTTTAAAAACTAAAAAAGCATTGTTTGGTAGAAGTAGAAAGTCCTTTCACTTTTTAGTACGAAAATTAAAAAAGGAAAGGAGAAGCTTTTAAATACTATTATTTTAAAAGTGGGTCTTATATGTTGGTCGGTTATTGTAAATACATAAAAGAAGGTTTATAAAATATACTTTTATAGAAAATATAGGATGGTTTCAAATTACACGACGTCATGCATTAAATTTTGAGGGAATACATTGGGTCAATATAACTACACAGTTAAATTGGACAGGTAACTAGGTAAGGCTAATTGCATTCCCAAAAGTAATTCCAACAATTAAATCATATAAACTAGAACAATAGTCGAACCGTTGTAATGTTATAATATTATAATATGCAATAAAGATCCTTATAGAAATAAGTCAAAAGTATAAAGTTGAACCCATTGTAACAAGTAAGAAATGCCATTTTTTATTTGTTAGATGCATCTTAAATGAAACTTCATATATGTAGCATTTCTTTCCAACTTGAAGCTAATATCCTTATATTTATGTTGATCTACAGATGCCAGTTATTTAGTAAATGGTTATTTAGATACTGTTTTAGACTGTATACCTACCATGCGTGTATACGTTTAAAAGACATCCCACCGTTCATTAGAATATCTACCCTGGTGATGACTACATGGTTCAATTTTATGTTCGCAAGTGAAGAGAGCAAAAAGATCTTCAGCAATCATTTTCAACACTTTTGATGAATTTGAACCTGATGTTTTACAGTCACTCGCTTCGATGTATCCCCCTTGTTATGGGATAGGTCCGCTACATCTACTCGAACAAAATGTTACTGATACGTCTCTTGCATCCATTAAATCAAACCTTTGGAAAGAAGAACATGAATGTTTAAAATGGCTAGACTCCCAAGCACCATCATCAGTTATTTACGTCAACTTTGGTAGCATTGCAGTTATGACACCACAACAACTGTCTGAATTTTGTTGGGGACTAGCAAAGAGTAACTATCCTTTCTTGTGGATAATACGACCCGACCTGGTGATTGGTGATTCAGCTATGCTCCCACCAGAGTTTGTAAAGGAAACAAGTGATAGAGGGATGTTGGTTGGATGGTGCCCCCAAGAACAAGTTCTAAATCACCCGTCAATTGGAGGGTTTTTGACTCACAGTGGATGGAATTCCATGATCGAAAGCATTACTTGTGGCGTGCCAATGATTTGTTGGTCGTTTTTTGCGGACCAGCAAACGAATTCTTGGTGGAGTTGCAACAAATGGGGTGTCGCCATGGAGATTGATAATGATGTAAAGAGTGATGAAATTTCAAAGCTAGTGACTGAGTTAATGAAAGGAGAAAAAGGGAAGGAAATTAAAAAAATGTCATTAACTTGAAGAACAAAGCTCGGGAAGCATGCACGTCTCCTTCGGTTCATCCATGGCTAATTTGGATAAACTTGTTGAGTTGATGCATACATTTTCAAAATGATTTGCTATGTATTATTATCCATACGTGCTTATTTATTATTTATTATTGTATCACAAAATGATTTGAAACTTTTTTTAAGTATCATTGATATGCATGATCCCTTTATTATATGAAAGCTCTTCGTAAGATACTTGAAACTAGAGGTGCACAAACAGTTTTTTTTTGGAACAGGTTCGGGTCCGAACCGGACCGGTTCCAGATCAACGAATTTGAGACCGGTTTTTAACCATGAACCGGTTCGGGTTGAAACCGGTTTTGAGGGTGGAAAACCCAACCCGGTTGGAACCAAACCGGGTCGGGTTCCAGAACCGGGTTTGAAAAAAACCAGTTATTTTTTTTAATTTTAATACTATTTAAATTATATACAATTTAATTAAAAATTAGTAAAGTTGATTAATTAAAAAATAGTAGAGTAGAGTAATTAAAACAATAGTAAAGTAGATAATTAAAACAACTACAAATATATTTTTATTGAATGATGTTTTTTAAAAATTATATTAAAAAAAACTTAAAACTAAACACTTAAATCATTACGAAAAATAAACATTAAAAATTACATTAAAATTAAACTAAAGAAAACAAAAGATCCATATTACAAATACAAGTTTTTTTTAATTTAATCGTCTTCGTTGGTTTGTGTGTCAATTCATTGAGATAAATCATAAGCGAGTTATTCGTCGGAGAGCGGTGACGATCGTCCGGTTTGTACTTCTTGTTCGTGTATTTCTTCTTCAATTGGTATTTCTTTTTCAAGGTTTGATTTATCCTGTCTTCGTTCGGCCGCATCTATGGTCTTTTAAACAAATACACATCTCTAGCAATGTTGGAGTTAGCCTTGCTTTTTTTATCGATAAACCTGTCACTAACAGAAAATGCAGACTCCAAAGCTACCATGTAAGTTTGGACGGTTAGTAAATAACGACCCATAGCGGCTAGAACTGGAAATTGTGATTCCTTTCCTTTCCACCATGTCAGAATATCAAACGACAAAAAATCTCCGGGAGTCATAGTAGATAAAAAATCGGTTCCCATATACCTACTGAGTTCGCTACTGGGGTGTTACCCTTCTGACGTTTACTGTTTTCATTTCTTAAAGTATTATATAAACTAATCATCAGGTCTCTACTTGAGCTCGACGAACTCGATTCCACATTCGATAACCGATGGATGTTTGATGTTATACCATATTTTTCAACATAAACATTAAACAATTTTATAAAAATATCGTTAAATTGTTGTTTTGCATTAACATTAAAAAATGGATATTTTTCATGTAAATCTAAATCATAAGTTATCTCATCAATTAAAGTTTTTACCCCCGAAGCATTTAAGCACGGGTCTAGTGCGGCGGAACACGTAAAAACGGGGGGTAGTTCGATAAAATATTTTTAAAATTTTCTTTTATCGGCGCCGTTATTGCTGAAAACATTTGGTTTTCTTTCTTCATATTCACTTAATTTATGTGTCATTAAATACACTTGATGAAGTGTTAGACAACTTGTTGGATAATAAACCCCCGACAATTTTATAGTTGCGTTTTTAAAAAGCTCCAAAAATTGAGTTATTTCTTGAATATATTCCCAACCTCTAACGGAAACGGAACAACCCGACCCCGCATCGCAAGACCATCATGAAAAACATAAAGCGTTTCTTTTGTCGCAAAGCAGTATTAAACATTTTCCAAGTAGATTTCCATCTAGTCGGGACATCCCAATTTGATCCTAAACAAATGGAATTCGTATCGTGACACATTTTTCTATAATTAACATATCTTTTTCTACTAGTTTTAAAAACGTCACGTAACATATTTTTGAAAGACGTTTTAAAATCTTCAACTTCAGGAATGCCAAGACCATTTTACACAACTAAATTAATAATATGTGCAACAAATCTTGAATGAAAAAATAAGCCGTCGCAAACCGTTTATATTTTATTTTTAATTTATCAATGGCGGATGTGTTGTTCGATGCGTTATCAAATGACATTGAAAAAATTTTGTTTTCTAATTTATATGTTTTGATTACAAAGTCTAAAATTTGAAATAGATTATCACCGGTATGCGGATATCAAATAATTCAAACGCAATCGTAAGTTTCATCATTTGCCACGAACTTGGATCTATCCAATGGGCGGTGAAGCACAGGTACGATTCTGGTAAACCGTGTGGGGAGGACCAAACGTTGGTAGTTAAGTTCACATCGGTTTATAAAATTTCAAATAAACCTTTAAATCAATTTTTGCTTGTTTCCAAAGATTTAAACAATCACGTCTAAGAGTGATGCGACTTACGTGAGTGTAGCGTGGTTGAAGAGTTTCTTGAATCAATCTTGTTAACCGAGGGTTGTCGAAGTGATCGAACGGTAATCCTTCTTGAATTACAAACTTTGCCATTGTATCTCGAACCATATCTACGCTAAAGTTCCATAAACTACCATCATTTTCGATTGATGTTTGGCTTGACCCGGTGTACTTTTCAAAGACTTGCATCATTTGGTCATATGGTTTCTCAAACTCGAGTTTGAATCCAAGTTGAAAAACGAACCACAAGCCTTGCATCGAGCTTTATTTTGACCGTTCGACATTTCGAATATGTCGAAGTTGCACCAAATCTCTTGGTTTCTCGTTGTTGGAAGAACTCTTACAACGGTAGCGACACTTGAGGATCCACCGGTTGGAACGGATGATTCAGAAGCCATTATATAAAATTCAAGAGATTGAGAGAATAGAAGTAGAAAGTGGGGGGAGCGTTTTTACGTTTTTAAGCACGTTTTTGAGCGTTTGAATATTGTGACTAAACCATTACACCCACTACCTATTTATACTATCATATAAGGGCAAAATGGTAAAAAAAAACTGAAAAAATGTCAAAAAACCCTCAACGGCTATATGACCGTTTGAAAAAAAATTCTAACGGTTCGAACCGGTTCCAAACCGGTTTTTTGGACCGGTTTCAAAACCGGGTTGGATCAAAACCGGTTTCCAAACCGGTTTCACCCAAAAAAATAAAAACGGTTCCAAACCGGCGGTTTTTTTCGGGTTGGAACCGGTTTGGGCTATTACCGGTTCAGTTCCGATTCGAGTCGTCGGGTCGGGGCGGGGACCCGGTTTGGCTGTGCACCTCTACTTGAAACTGCGTCTCCAAGTAATTAGTATTGTACAACATTTTCATCGAATTTTTTAAGTTGATAATACTTCTTTTTATAAGTAACAAAATAGAAGCTTTTGGTACCTATTTTCATAAAATACGAATTTTTATATTTCTTCAATATAACTTCTAAATAATTTCCTGCTCCTCTTTGATGTTTTTGGTTATTGGTTTATAAAATTAATCATAAAATACGAACTTTTACCATTTAGCCCGTTCTTATTCCTTATTTTATTTTACGTTTTTGGTTTTTTAATTTTATTCTATTAATACTCTATATTTTTGTTTCTAATGTTAAATCTTTATGATTAGTTATAAATAAACTTTGTTTTACTCTTATACTTCATACCAAGCTAACTTATAAAATAGATGGTGGCCGCTAATTTTCACAACGACGCTTAAATTCCAAACATACCATTGTGTCGTGTTTATTTCTATCTATATTTTCTTATAAATTTAATTAAATATCAAACCGTCACATAACACAATTAATTAGCCACAAGTATACATACATTTACAAAAGGTTTGGTTAAATGGACACCCCATTATTTTAAATCAACACCCTAAAATTTCTATACGGGTGTATAGCCCCATACGCGTCGTATAGGGGGGGGAGTCGTATAGCCCTATACGGACGTATAACCCTCTGACAGCGCATAAATTTTTCCTCATAGTCAGTGTCGAAATTAGTTATACGCGTCGTATATCCGTATATGTCGTATAGGGGGTCGTATAGGGTTATATGATGCGTATAGCTCTCTGACACTCCCCCCTGAATTTTCTTCGTTTTCAGTGCATTCGACACTATACGCCGCGTATGAACCCATACGTGACGTATAAGAAATGTCAGTTTATTTGGATGAGTGTCTAAATATTAGGATCCTATATGAATGATAACTAACAGTAATCAATAATTCAATAGTACAAGTCCTTGGGCCAAAAACCTTTTGGCGAAGGCCATTGATAATTGAACACCCTGTCAGGTGATAAATAAACGCCCTTTAACTTTCTTCACGGCCCGTGAAGGGCCTTACGGGCCGTGAGGGCTTCGAAATTTAATTCTCACAACTGCATTTAATCACGGCCCGTGAAGAAACAAACGGCCCGTAAACGTCCGCACACACAGCCCGTTAACTACCTCAATAACGGCCCGTGAGATCCTTCACGGGCCGTAGTTGTCCTTCTCAGAATTTACTTTCCTCGTTTTGCGTGCACTTTTAAATTTTATAATTATGTGACGCGACGTATTATTCCTTGATTCGATTTAAGATTCTATATAAACCGTTATATATATGACTTGTTATATGGTTAGTGAGAAACGAACAGTAAAAATGTCTTCTCGTGGAGGTAGGAGAAGACGTCAAAATGAGTCATCTTCAAACTCACGAGATATTGTGGAAAGTATTTCCGATCCAATAGATAACCATAATTGGCAGAACGGGAGGAACTGGTCTCAGAATATTATCCACTTTATACGTAACGGTGACTCCCAAACATGTAGAGTGTATTACATGGGTCATTCCGATATTCCGTTACAATTTTGGCGTGAATTACTCGGAAACGTGTCTTTAGGTACAGAGGTATGATTTAAAGTTTTTTATATATTTTATTTTATTTTAAAATTCTAACAATTAAAAAGTTGTTGTTTTATAGCATGTTCGGGCGTGGACAAATAGACTCACAATATGGAGATACGAAGAAATACGTAGAACCGAAGAGTTGCCGGGTAGTGATCGTTGGACGATTCTCCCATTTGAGTGGTTTAACTTAATATACTCGGGGTCCGTTAATGGTAACGAATTTGGAGACGGGAGTGACTGTCTATATCCCGCGTTATGGGAAGTTGATACGGTAATACTGTTTTCATGTTTTACAATAAAAATCATAAATTTATAACCGTGAATTAAATTGTTTTGTAGGTTTACGTACCAATGACTGATGACGAAGAAAATTGGTATCTTTTAAGATTTCTATGGACTCACTACAAGTTCGTATATATTCTCCATACGAATGCCGACCAAATACGTGTGATGATTCTTGGTGCATTCATCGTAATGCGCGAACGATTTTCGTACAATTCGAATCGTACTTTTTACATTTTCTGTCACGTCTACAATATTGGCAGCACTCCGGACAAGAAGAAATCGAAGAACTGGTGGTATCGGGTGAAACCGTTTGGCCCCCTAACGCCGGTCATATTGGTCGAGATTCAGGAGTTGTAATTTGTATGTTATTGCGTAGGTTGGTTCAAAATAGATCTTTAGAGTGGCAAGAGGTTAGCTTACAGGATGCTTGCTTTAGATTCCGAAGATTTATGGCAGACGAACTGTATTCTAGACGTGTAATGTAGAACAGGAATGAAATATTTTATTAAAACATAAACGTTTATTAGTACACTTTTTCAAAAACGATAAACCGTTATTATCACACAAAAATAAAACACATAATTTTTAATCTTCTTGATCTTTATAAAAGATCCAAGCCGCAAAATGGTTGAAGGAAATTCCAAATTTCTCCCGATATCTTTCTTGAGTTCTTGTCATAATATCCGTATCATTCCATAACATATTTCGATTGTTGTAAACGTCTTTGTAGAGCTGGTGAAATGTCGTGACCTTCCTTCTCAAGTCAGACCACTTGTTGCTAAGTTCACGAGTGGTGCGATATTCTTCACGTTCGAGAATTTGATGAAAACGAGTTGAAACCCGGTTCCAAATATTGAATTTGGCGGGATAGTACCTGAATTTTCGATACAAGATCTTACTAAAGTCACCTCCTCTTCATTCGTCCACGGATTTTGATCACTTGTAGCACTCATGTTTTGGGTATTGAGTAAATTTGTGTGAATTGTTTGTGTCAAGCGGCTGAATTTATAGACTTGAAAAAGTTTTGTACGGCCCGTGAGAGGCTTTACGGGCCGTGAGTGTGTCACCATACGGCCGTGTAGTGTCAACTGCCGTGTTTTAAAAAGTACAAAGCATCACGGCCCGTGAAAGTGGTAACGGGCCATGTGGAAATTATGTAACGGGCCGTGAGGTCCGTCACGACCGTGAGGCCCGATAATATATAGGACCTCACGGCCCATTTGCTCATTTACGCCCCCAAAACACACATACGATTTACTCCCGTCACGACCTCCGTATTTTCATCATTTTCATACATCCGACTCCCTACTACGGTACGTATTCAAATCCGTATTTTATTTTGTGTATTTTTCGTTTAAATATATTAAAATTATATTTAAAAAATCTGGAAAATTGAAACGTTTGGGGGTTACGGGCCGTGAAGGGTGGTCACGGGCCGTATCCTTTTGAATTTTCAGAGGGTTACGGGCCGTGACGGTCCTTTACGGCCGTAATCCTTTGAAACTTAAGTGGGTTACGGGCCGTGATGGTTCTTTACGGGCCGTAACCCTTTTTTTTTCTGGTGAATTTATTATTTTTTTTTTGCAGATTATGCCGCCCCGCAAACGTACACGTCCGGAGACTGAGCCCGAGGGTCAGGGTGACTTTCTGGACCCACACCCTGATCTTCGTTTTCCGAGGGAGACCCAGCCACGGCAAAAGCTGTGGAAGCTGATTGGACGTCCCCTGAAGGGACACGCACCATCGACTGGGACGTGCTGGAGGAGGTCGGAGACATAGCACGTGCCCAGGATATCATCGGGCTGGACGGAGAGACGCCGTGGAGGCGGATGTTTGATTTGGGATCGAGGAGGGGCTACCGGGAGCTGACGTTGCAGTTTTTGTGTACGTTTCAGTTCACTCCCGCCTTTGAGGATCAGGACCCCCGCCAGCACATAGCGGTTCGATTTAGGCTGGGGACCACCGGTAGGTACGAGTTCACCCTCGCCCAGTGGGCGGTGACTCTTGGGTTTTACACCCAAGAGGAGACGGAGGATCCTCGTTTTTATACTGACGAGGTCCAGTCGGGAGCCGGCTCCTTTGGTCGGATGGTGGCCGACCATTTCCGACCAGCCGTGGGAGGGCGCCATTAGGGCGACCTCTATTAGGGATCCTTTGCACCGGTATCTACACCGGTGCATTGCCGGCACCATTGCCGGCAGAGACCAGAGCATGGAGCAGGTGTCGCTCCTTGACTTATTTTTTTTGAGGGCCTTGCTTTCACCCAGACGGGTGAATCTAGCTCACTGCATGGCCGCCTATTTTTTGAGCGTCATTCAGGGCAAGGTAAAAAATATTTTTACTAATTGTTAACAAATAAGTATTATCTATTATGCGATTCATAATTATGCCTATTGTTTGATTGTTTTGCAGATGGATAGCCCGATTGTTTGCGGCTCGTACATCACCGTCATTGCCTCGCGCTTAGGGTTGTTTACGGACGCCCTAATTGCGAGGCAGACTACGGACACGCCGCCTCGGATTTTGGGTCGACAGACCGTCATGGCCATGGGGATTGCCGCCAAATTTGGCGACGACCTCCGATGGTCCACTGATGGTGGTCGGACCGTCTGGCAGCCGGTGCCGGACGTTGGTGAGGAGGAGGAGCAGCCGGCGCCGCAGCAGCAGCCGCAGCCCCAGCCACACCCGGACCACCCGTCCCACCGCCACCGCCTGTTCCCAGGACCATCATTCGGCAGATTCCGCCGACGGGGGAGTTTATGGCGGAGTCACTACATTTGCAGCGCCAGGCCCACGCCTTGCTAGTATGGATGGCGGATGCGTACGTCATTTTTGCTGCTAGCGCGGGTATCGACCTCCCCCCTCGGCCGGAGTTGCCTCCGTTTGTCAGACGACCTGCGGTGATGACGAGGAGGCTGCTGGGGGTGGTGATGCGGAGGATGCTGGTGCTGGTGTTGGTGATGCTGGTGGTGGTCATGACGCATAGATAGTAGGATTTTATTATTTTATTTACCTTTCATGTAAAAATTGAAAAATTATGTTTATATATTATGAGTTATTTTGGATGACGTTTAAAGTTTTAATTATATGTTTATAATTGGTTGTGCTTGTGGAGGAACAGAAAAAGATTTCAGGTGGATGTCACACCAACCATTTGAACAAAAGGCATTTTATACAAGTTAGTTTTGTATGTTGTGTCAATCATCAGCACGTGTGGGTAAGCACGCCATAATGTGTGAGATGTGGGATGTATAAAAAAAACCCCGTCGACGGTATTTGTCGGTTTCCTCAATGTGAGGGTGTAAATATATTGATGTTGTTGTAGTATAGAAAAAAAAACCTGCATTGGGGTTTCACCAATTCTGGTGGACTTTTTTATTTTTGCCCGAGCATTATATACGGTTCGTAACCCAGACACGTTATTGGGATTTTGTTCCCTCAACGTGCCTAGAATGTTTCGAGGGTCAATATTTTGCTCGGTCAGATTCCTTACAGTAGAAAGCTCATTTTCGGTGAGCCTCATTGCGTATGCATGTCCTTCCAGGTGTTCAGCAGGTTCATGGTTATGAGTATCATCCACAACAACTATAATCCACCCATCTCTCTGCATCTGGTACTTACCCTGCAATTCAAATTGACAGTTTGTTTTTTTCGTGCCACTTTTTCTTAGAGTGGATGCTCCCTTATATACACCACCCCGATCGCATTTCAACCAATTTTAACCACCAAACCATTCGAATTTCTTTTTGAACGTTTGGTGACAATAACGAACCCATTATCTCGCCCCACTTTAGTTGCCCAATCAACTAATTCTTCACGAGATGAGAAAACCTAATCAATTTAATATTTTTAGTTAGTTATTACTAAATGATAGTAAAATGAAAGTAAAATTAAATATGATATATCTTATAACCTGATTCGTGTCGTATAAACCCTTTTTACCGGAACCAGAACCGTCATTATCCCCGCTGCTATCGCCACCGTTATCACCCCCGTCATCGCCGCCGTCATTCCCGCCGTAATTGGACGCGAACTGTCCTGGATAGTTTGAAGCAGCCTCTTCGTAATAACCGTAACCCTCCTGAGGGTAATAGTTAGATTCCGAACCAAATAAATAGTTGCTATCCCAGAAAGACATCGTAACGTTAGATATTAACGTTTATATAGTACTTGAAATGGAATATTGCGTTTATGTAGTAGTTGAAATGAAATGAATTTTATATCGTTGAATTATGAAATGAATTTATAAACTAACGTTTATATAGTAGTTGAAATGGAATATTGCATCTCGTCACATAATTAACACGAATATCGAGGAATATTACGTCATATCAAATAATGTAATAAATACAAATTTACACGACTATCGAGGAATATTACGTCATATCAAATAACGTAATAAATACAAAATTACACGAAAAACGAGGAATAATATATCTCGTCAAATTATTAAAAGTGAAACCAGGACCCGTAAGTAAGTTCACGGCCCGTAAGACGAATTCCATACGGGCCGTGAAGAAATTCACGGGCCGTAAATAAACACGACCGTGATCGTATTCACGGGCCGTTACGTTTTTGAATTACGTTTCTGAATGACCGATTTGACTTGCGACAGACCATACGGCCCGTGAAGGGCCTTACGGCCGTAAAGATGGCGTCCAGATATCCTGGAGGGCGTCTCTTTAGTAGGCCCCTTTGGCGAAACGTCAAACTTTTAGTCAGAAAAAGTATGTGATCATAAAAACCTTTTGCGAAACATCTACCGATGTATTGGCCAAAGCACCGACAGACATACAAAGGTTCCAATCAATCGGACGTTGACTTTTTAAAAAAAGTTAAGAGGATTAAAAGAAATATGATTTTAGAAAAAATAATCTTGGCCACCTACCCAGCAAAACGTATGTTGGTTTATAAAAAATTATTTGTTAAAATCTTTGTTAGGTCGTTATTTCTATTTGTTACCCCATTACTTCATGTTGTGACATGATTTATATTTCCTCCTTTCACAATAAAATACAAGTTGATTTTTGGATACTTATGGATACCGTGACTTTCGGTCTTCCTACATATTTATTTAAGTTTTGCTATTGATACGTTTAAGAGCATTCACAACCCGTTCCTTAAATTGATCTAAGTGGATTCCTTATATTATATGATATGATAATAAACGGTTGTGAGTGAAGTAAAGAAAAATATGCTGTTCAATTTGTATTTTGAGAAAACACTTTTCAAAACCTTATAATTTCTTTAAAGTGTGAGTGAAAGAAAGAAAAAATAATAATAAATGTATGAAATTATAATTTAAGTGAAAAAAATAAAAATATAATAATATTTAATATAATTATATAAATAAAGAAAAATAGTAGGTTGTGAATGTACTAATTGTTAGTTGTTACTACCCTTGTTGTTTGATATGAAATGCAATTAAAACGCATGTGCATAGTTCTACTCCATCATCATCACCCTATAAAAAGTACTATGCCACATTAATCAACCCAATGCAGAAAATATATGTGTTTTTGTGTATTTTAAAGTGAAGAAGTGAAAGTGTAAAAGAAAAATTAAGGTTTCGTGACGTTATGAGTTCAAATCATGAGAAAAAGGCACATGCAGTGTGCATACCATCCCCGTTTCAAGGCCACATTAACCCAATGCTAAAACTCGCCAAAATCCTTCATACCAAAGGTTTTCTCATCACCTTCGTGAACACTGAGTTTAACCACCAACGACTCATTCGGTCACAGGGGCCCGAAGCTCTACACGGGCACCCTTCCTTCCTGTTCGAGACCATCCCTGATGGTCTTCCACCGCCCGAAAACCCAAATGCCTCCCAAGATATCCCGTCTCTAGCCAAGTCCATTAATGAAACTTGTTTGGGTCCATTTAAAAGTATTGTGACCAAAGTGAATGCTTCTTATGCACCTGTGACTTGCATCGTGGCCGACTTGCTTATGGGCTTCACCCTCGATGCAGCCGACGAGTTGGGGATCCCGGAGATACTCCTATGGACCAGTGGTGCGGGTTCATTAATATGCTACAATCAATATCCAAAGCTTTTAGAAAACAAATTGATGCCCCTCAAAGGTAATGTGCTTTTATTTTTGTTTAGATATAATTAGTTGTTTCTTGCAACAGTTAACATCTTTCATAGGCATGATATACACTAAAAACAACAATATTGAATCATATCAAACTCTGAATTTGTAAAATGATATGTTATTGGTACACCCAATTTATTTTATATATCTATCTTTTTTATACATACATATAGATACATGGAGAGAGTTACAAATAATAGAGTGTCTTAATAACATAAATGAGCGTTTGTATAACCAACCCTTTGTAAAATAGGTGATTATAACTTATAAGATGCTCTCTATTCAGTGGCGTACCTACACTTTGATGAAGTGGGGCAGCCGCCCACCCTAATTTTTTTTTCAGTGTTATGTGTATGTGAAAATTTAGACCGCCCCCACAAAATTATGTAATCGCCCCCCTTAAATTTTTGAAACTTAAGAGAAAGCAATAACGTCACAAACACATTGTTAGGAGTGGAACTACAATAAGGATATAGTCCAGTAAACTATATTTTCTCGCTAATCGGGGCCTATAACCTGGTAAACTGTAATACTTTTTACACTCAAATAATCAAGTAGGTGGTAGAAAGAAAAAAATTATATCGAGATAAATATTTTTTTTACTATCAAACAAGCTAAATTTATGTTGGTATTAAGACATAAGAGATTAAATGTTATATTTATCGGTCGGTATTGTTCTCAAACATGTTAAACATTATGTGCATTAAAGTGTTTGAGAATCGTTTTAACGATAAGTTTAATTGTTTTAAACATATTACATATCATCAATTTTATGAGTATAATTGAATTAAGCATTAAATATAAGCATGTTTATGCTTTAATATACTTTATGATATATATGCAAATACAAGATTTTAAGGGCCATTTTAACCATACTTTTGGGTAATGGACTGGTTCCGACCCAATTTGACCTGAATTGTACCGAAACATATATTATATATTGTGATAGTCAAATGACCCTTAAAAACTTCCGCTCCCATAAAAGAAATTATTGGATCCGCGGCATCCGTCATTGTCTCTATTAAAAACTTATAAGAAATAAATTTAAAAGTGAAACTGTAGTTGAACTAAATATCACATGTTCTCATTTATTTTGTGGTTGTCACTGCAAGTCGACAGTGCGTCATCGAAATTTCTATGCATCGCATAGGGGTTTGTTGATTAGAAAAGATAAGGTTTTGATGTTATAAAAGGACAAGAATGTCCTTTCAATTTATATGGTTCAAAAGCAAAAGGAAAAGATATTCCTTTCAACTATTATTATTTTATTTATGGTTCAAAACAAATATATGGAATAGAGGATAAATCAAAGATGACAACAATTTTTGTATTATCATTTCATGCTCACCGATCACAGTCTTTTTACATATCGATACATGTTTTAATACCTTATGAAGGGTGTTTCACTATAACGCTAAAAAATCTCAAAACTTTTCATAAATTTTATAAGCGGGTAATGATCGACAAGGCTGTTTCTAAAATTTCAAGTGTCTTGTGTGAGTCGTAAAAAATGGGCTCTCAAAAGAATAGATTTATATAAAATTTAAAAAATTTATCTTGACAATAATTTTATGACAATAAATAAAACAAAAATATAGTGTCAAATGACTTAGTTTACATAGTTAACGAATCGTGAGTCTCTCTTAAATTTTTAAAAGCAAAGTAAAAATATTCATTAAAGATAAACTTATATAAATTAAAAAAAAAAGTAGTCTTAACATGTCTCTCATCAACATTAGCCTCAAAAACAAGTTGTAATTCGTAAATGCAGTTAAAATCAAATCATAAATAAAAAAAAAAATCAAACTCAATCAAATATAACAACTTAAAGTAATCCATAAAAGCCGTATATTAAAAATCAAATTCATAAACATCTACTCGCGTCATATAAATCAAAGTCATAAATCAATCCATGAAAAAATTAGCAATTTGGGTTTGCACTTCTCGTTCTCGACTCTCGTAATACATTTAACCTTTTTGTTGACGACCTCAACTTGAGTTTGGATTTTGATCGTAAATCAGTTTTTTTGTTTATTTAATTAGCTTAGAATTTTGTTTGGATTAAATGAGTTTTAGATGGGCTATAAGTATATAATTGACTTATTATTTTAAGTTAATTTTAATTTTGCTTCTTAAACTTTGATTAAAGTAACTATTTTTCTTCAAAATATTAAAAATATCAATTTACCTCCAAAAATTTCATATGTTGTTTTAATTTTACTCCAAAAGTTTTATTCTTTTGAATAAATTTGAAACAACTAATGAAACTTTTGAATTAAAATTAAAATAAATTGTGAAACTTTTGGAGGTATATTGATGTTTTTAATATTTTGAAAGAAAATATTTATTTTTAACAATTTTTAAGAAGTAAAATCAAACTTAACAGTATTGTTTTAATAGGCAATTTAGTTTTTATAGGTTCTACGTTTAATATATATATATATAGATTATTGATATAAATCTTTCCCGTGGAAAAAAAATAAGCCCAGCGTAGTCTCACGCCCAACACCCTCTCAGGCAATGTTCTCAGAACCGGATCGGACGTCGAACCGGACGGCTTACTGGTTTGGTGGTCGGACCGGTCGGACCGGTCAGACCGGATGGACCGGATTTAACTATATTTTAATTATATTTATATATGTAATTAAATATAAGTAATTTATATATGATTTATACATATATTTTATAGTTATATATAAAACTTAACTATATTTGTATATACAAAGTACTAATTTATTGTTTAACACCCCGTTTTTACCCACTAAAATCAAAAAAAAAAAAAAATTCAAAATCCGGTCGGACCTGAACCGGTTGGCCGGTCCAACCGCCGACTCGGTTCGAACCGGCCGGTTCAACGCTCCAAAACGAACCACCCTCGACCGGACCGGACAGGCCTCCGAATCCCGGTCGAACCGGTCGGACCGGCCGGTCCGATCCGGTCCTAACAACATTGCTCTCAGGGCCTCACCTGATGATTGAATTTGAAGATGTATTACCCATCACACATATTTTATTTTTGTTAAAAACTAATGCTAAGTTGACGTTGATGTGATGGAAAACTTCGTTAAGAAACATTAATCATTACTCATGGTCTGAAGTTGCATTTGACTCTTTTAATTACACTACAACTTTGACCCATAAAGTAATTACACTTTAACCCTAAAATGCATTATAAAGACACAATAAAACTACGGGTTTTTTAGGCGCACCGTGCTTTTCCTGGAGAAAACCGACCAAGCTGTCACGGTTAGGTCTCCCCGTGACCGCTAGGTCAGGTGTGACATATAGCTGTCACGGTTTACCCTAACCGTGACAGTTAGATCTGGGGTCAATGATTGGGTATGTAATTATGGGGGTATTGATTGGGTATGTAATTATGGGGGTATTGATTGTGCGCCCTATATGTCACGGTTTGGCCAAACCGTGACATATTGCTTTTATTTTTTCCTGGGGTCAATGATTGGGTATGTAATTATGGGGGTATTGATTGTGCGCCCTATATGTCACGGTTTGGCCAACCGTGACATATTGCTTTTATTTTTTTCCTATTCTTTTAAGCATTAAATATTTATTTTTATTTCGTGTATCTTCCTTAAAGATTAAACATTTATTTTTATTTTCGTAATTTTATCACTGTAAACTTGAGAATGAAAATGCGGGAAACACCGTTCGATCGGAGTTTGATTTCGTGTATCTTCCTTAAGCATTAAACATTTATTTTTATTTTCGTAATTTTATCACTGTAAACTTGAGAATGAAAAGGCGGGAAACACCGTTTGAATATATAATATAACTATTGTTCTTATGATCTGTATTATTTCGTTAGATATTTGAAAAAGCTAAGAAATTCTGCTATGAAACTGGTGTGAAAGTTGCTGTTGCATATGGTGGTGCACTGATTTATCCTCAGGTTTATATACTTTTAAAATCATTAACAAACACTATTTTATGGTTTTAATCATTAACAAACATGCGATTCAGTTCATCTTTTTTTTTTATAATCTGCTTAATTAGTCTTTGTAATCTGTTATCTTTAATCTTGATTCAGAACGCGTTGACTTTAATCTTTGTGGAGACAAAACGCAGCGCAGATACAATTAACATTATCACATGGTTAACCTAATCTGCTGCAATTCATGGTCATATTACAAGTAATTTTAAACAAATTGGTTGTTATTTTATCACATGGTTAACCTAATCGTAAAAATCAGTTGTTATCAAACATATACAATTAACATTATCAACATTGCAAATATAAAGCAAACAAACAAAGAAACACAACCAAACAAACACAACCAAATATACAAATCATCATAACTGAAACTGCACATATATATATATATACAACGAGTTTTTACATACAAAAGAAATAAAATACAAACAAAATATCTATCTAATCCGTCATCCCCGGATCGCTGCCCTGACCAGACCCGCCCGCGCCAGATGTGCCAGCACCGTCATGGTCTAACCGCCTCGGTGGCTGTGACAACAACGGCGTACCCGAGGCGGTATAGTCCGCGACCATGTGCTGGATGACCCAGTCCATCATATCATACAGCCTCGCGGTCGTATCCTCCAGCCTCGCGACCCTGTCTCGTGTGTCCTGAATCATATCAAGAACATGAGCAGGCAATCGCACGGCGTGGTACACGCGCTGGGGATGCTGGGGCGGGTCCTGGTCGTGCGGCGGGGGAATGGGCTGATCCTCCCCGCCGCCAAGGGCCTCGTGGGCGTCCCGAAGGTGGACCTCAGCCCCCCAGCTCGGGTGGGTCCACCAACGGCTCGGGCACCCATGGCACGAGCTCCTGGTATCTGGTGAGCAGGTGCCACGTGCCGTCGGGGAACCTCCGAACTATCCTCATCCCAGTGGCGGTGCTCCGGCCGGCCACGCGCATAGGAGTCGGAGGTAGCGGGAGCTGGGACACGGCCTGTGCGTACCCCAAGCCCCGAGCGATCCGGGAAACGATGTTCCCGCCCACTAACGCCCCTCGCGACTGCCGATGATAATACTAGCAAAATAATCAGCGAGGGCGTGCGCGAGGTGGCAGTGTCGGTGTGTGAGTACACACCGAAGAAAAAAAAGGTCGTCGGCGTTGACCCTGTCGGTCCCCGCCCCACGACCAGCGACGGACGTGGCGATGAGTCGGTGAATGTATCTATACAGAGGGTCTCGTATATGAGAGGACCTCGTATCACCGCCGTATGGTCCGTCGCCTATCGCAGGCCACCAGACCTGATCGGAGTCGTCTGGCCCGCGGATCAAGGCGGTGGTGTACATCGGCTGTCGGGTCTCCTCCTCCGTGTAGAGGCCGCTGACGACAGCGAACCGCCTAAGTGACATCCGGTGGAGGACCCCGAACAACCGGAAAGCAACCTCCGCGGGCTCACGACCGTCCGCTATGTCCTCCTCGTCCAGCTCCGCAAGTCCCTGGTCACGTGGACGGAACGTGAATGTGCAGTAGAACTCCACGGTGAGCTCTCGATGGGCATCGCCGGACATCCGGAACAGCTGCTCCCACGGGCCGTCCTCGCCGATGATCTCAAAAAACCGGTCGCGCTCTCCAACGAGCTGTAAGAAGTCCTCCGACAGGACGGTCCCCGGTGCTGGCACACGTGCTCTCAGGGTCCTGAACCGCTCATACGGTGTAGTCCCCTGCTCGAACTGCAGCGTCGGGCAGTCATCAATGCCGGGGATAAAAGCATCGTCGGCATCCATATCTGCGAAAAAAGACGTATTTATCATTATTTACAATGTTTATAAAATTAATGGTTGACGGTTATTATTATTATTATTATTATTATTATTATTATTATATTATACTAATATTATTATTATTATTATACTAATATTATTAT